>JAJLRB010002699.1:0-13504 GCA_020976825.1 Odocoileus hemionus | reverse complement strand
CGACAAAGTGGGTGTGATGACATATAGAGTGGATGTGATGGCAGATAGATCGGGTTTCAAGACAGACATAGAGCTTGTGTAGTCATACACACAGTGTGGGTGAGAACGTATATAGTGGATATGATGTCCTAAACGTAGTATGTGCCATGACATCGGGTACAGTGTTAGTGTTCCCATTCATATACCAAGTGCGATGATATTTTTACTGAGTATGTTGTGTAAAGCATAGTAGGTGTCTTGTCATAATTACAGTGGCTGTGATGTCACAAGTAGAGTGTATGTGATGTCATAAGCAGTGGGTGTGGTGTCATGAACCGATTGCATGTGTTGCCATGAATACAGACTTGTGATGTCATAAAGAGTGGGTGTGAGGTCACAAATTAATCACAGGATGTCATACATACAGTGGGTTTGATATCACACATAATGCTGGTGTGGTATAATCAATATACTCAGTAATGACCCAGGTACAGGGGATGCGATGGCAGATATACTGGGTTAATGACATGAGAACAGTGGGTGTGATGTCATAGAGTGGTGTGATATCATACAGAGTGGAAGTGATGTCATATGTAGTTCATAAGTTGTCATAGACTTTGTGGCTCTGGTATCATACATACAATGGGGGTTATATGATCGATAATCTGTGTGTGATGACACTGGTACAGAGGATGTGCTATCAGATATAAAGGGTGTGATGTGAGAAAAAGAAGATGTGATGTCACGTATAGAGTGAATTTATGTCACTCAGCGTGGGTGTGATATCATATATACTGCATATTGTTCGATACATATAGTATGTGTGGTGTCCTACATACAGTGTGTGTTATAACACTGATAGAGTGGGTGTCATCACACTGATACAGATTATGGAGGTTATACTGTCAGATAGAGTGGTTGTATTGTCTTTACACGGTGTGTTTCATGTCAAATATAGTGGATATGAATTCAGAACCATAGTGGATGTGATGGGACAGATGGAGTGGCTGTGATGTCACTGATATAGGGGATGAGATGTCATAAACCGTGGATGTGATGTCATATAGAGGGGATCTGATGTCATGAATGCAGTGTTTGTGATGTCATCAGTACTGATCATTGATATCATAAAGTGTGAATGTGATGTCATGTAGAATGTGTATGATGTCATATGTGTGCCCTGTCATGACTTACATACTTGTTGTTATATCATCGACACAGAGGTACATCGATACAAACGTGTGTGTCATCTGTGTGATGGCACAAATACAGTGGCAGTGATGTCAAATATAGTGTGTGAGATGTCAGGTGTAGAGGTTGCATTGTCATGAAAGCAGTATGTGTGATATCATATATATTAGTATGATGTCATAAATACACTAGCTGGGATGTCATGCATAAAGGGCTGTGATGTCATAAAGCTTTGATGTCATGTCATTCATCCTGAATGTGCTGTCATACATAGAGTGTGCGTGATATCGTCCAGAGAGTGGGTGTGTTATCATTGATACTCTGGGTTTGAGGACAAGCATACAGTGGATGTAGTCTCAGATACAATGGGTGAGATGGCAGATATAACATTTGTGTTGTCATGTGTGTGATCTCATCTATAGTGTCCATGATGCCACGAATCCCATGGAGGTAATGCGATGACTGTAATGGTGTGAAGTCACAAAGAGTGGTTACGAAGATTTGTATAGTGCCTAAGATGTCTACATAAAATGGGTGTGATATCCTACGTACAGTTGGTCTGAGATCATCATTAGAGTGGTTGTGATGACACAGGTACAGTGGATGCAACGTCAGATATATTCGGAGTGATGTCATGAGTACAGTGCATGCGATGTCATAAATAATGTGGTGTCATGCCATAAAATGTGGATGTGATGCCTTCAAAAGTTTTTATGATGGTACGCAAACAGGGGTGTGATGTCATACATACAAAGGGTGTGATAAGATGGAAAGAGTGGGTGTGAAACACAGAAGATACAGTAGTTGTGAGGTAACAAAACTAGTGAATAGGTATTGTATACAATGGATATGATGTCATCATATATAGCGCATGAGATCTCATAGATACACTTGTTGTGATATCATCAATACAGTGGATGTGATGACAGAGATACTGTGGGTATGATGTCAATTATATTGTGCGTGATGCCTTAGAAATGGTGGTTTGATGTCGTAATGTGAGGATGCGATGTCTTCAACAGGGCAAAGATGCTGCACATACGCAGATTATGAGGTCATACAAGAGTAGGTGTGACGTGGTCAATACAGTCGGTGTGATGACAAGGATTATTTGCTGTGATGTCACATGTATAGGGAATATATTGCCCTACATACTAGATGTGGTTTCATACATAGATGTTGTGAGGTCATAAGTACAGTAGAGTGAAGACTTAAGCAGTAGATGTGATGTTACAGAGTGCAACTGATGTCACACATATAGTGGGTGTGATGTCACATAAAAGTGGGTGTGATATTAGTGGAGAGGTTTTGATGGCAAAGATACAGTGGGTGTGCTGTCTCATATAGTGGGTGTGACGTCATGTCTGAAGTGGATGTGACATCATAAATACTGAGTTTTGCTCTTATAAAGAGGATGTGATGCCATCTAGAGTGCAAATGATATGATACATAGGCCGAGTGTGGTGTCAGCAACACAGAGGGTGGGATGTTATACAGATTGGGTGTGATGTCATGAATATAGTGCATGGGATGTCACAGGTATACTGGATGAGATATCATATATATATAGGTTGTGATATCATCGATAGACTGGGTGTGACGACACAGATCCAGTTGATGTGATGTCAAATATAGTGGAAGTGATGTCATAAATAAAGTGGTGTGATGGCGTAAAGAGTGGATGTGATACCATAGGTATTATACAAGATTTCATACATATAGTGGAGGTGATGTCATACATACACTGGGTTTGATGAAATTGATACATTTGCTGTGATGACACAGTTACAGTCGTTGTGAGGTCAGATATGGTGTCTGTGAAGTACACAATGGTTCTGTTCTCATAACACTGTGTGTGATGCTATATAAAGTAAGATAAGTCGTAAAGGTAGAGTGTGTGATGTCATAGATAGAGTCATTTTATGATGTCACGTATATAGTGACTGTGATATCATACGCAGTAGATGAAATGTCATATCGTATACAATGCGTGTGATATCATGAATAAAGTGCATGTGATGTCATAAATATTGAGGATTGTGGTCATAGAGTGTGGTTATGATGTCATGTGTAGTGCATTTGATGGCATACATTTGCAACCTGTGATCTCTTACATAGTTGGTGTGATGGCGTCGACAAAGTGGGTGTGATGACATATAGAGTGGATGTGATGGCAGATAGATCGGGTTTCAAGACAGACATAGAGCTTGTGTAGTCATACACACAGTGTGGGTGAGAACGTATATAGTGGATATGATGTCCTAAACGTAGTATGTGCCATGACATCGGGTACAGTGTTAGTGTTCCCATTCATATACCAAGTGCGATGATATTTTTACTGAGTATGTTGTGTAAAGCATAGTAGGTGTCTTGTCATAATTACAGTGGCTGTGATGTCACAAGTAGAGTGTATGTGATGTCATAAGCAGTGGGTGTGGTGTCATGAACCGATTGCATGTGTTGCCATGAATACAGACTTGTGATGTCATAAAGAGTGGGTGTGAGGTCACAAATTAATCACAGGATGTCATACATACAGTGGGTTTGATATCACACATAATGCTGGTGTGGTATAATCAATATACTCAGTAATGACCCAGGTACAGGGGATGCGATGGCAGATATACTGGGTTAATGACATGAGAACAGTGGGTGTGATGTCATAGAGTGGTGTGATATCATACAGAGTGGAAGTGATGTCATATGTAGTTCATAAGTTGTCATAGACTTTGTGGCTCTGGTATCATACATACAATGGGGGTTATATGATCGATAATCTGTGTGTGATGACACTGGTACAGAGGATGTGCTATCAGATATAAAGGGTGTGATGTGAGAAAAAGAAGATGTGATGTCACGTATAGAGTGAATTTATGTCACTCAGCGTGGGTGTGATATCATATATACTGCATATTGTTCGATACATATAGTATGTGTGGTGTCCTACATACAGTGTGTGTTATAAACACTGATAGAGTGGGTGTCATCACACTGATACAGATTATGGAGGTTATACTGTCAGATAGAGTGGTTGTATTGTCTTTACACGGTGTGTTTCATGTCAAATATAGTGGATGTGAATTCAGAACCATAGTGGATGTGATGGGACAGATGGAGTGGCTGTGATGTCACTGATATAGGGGATGAGATGTCATAAACCGTGGATGTGATGTCATATAGAGGGGATCTGATGTCATGAATGCAGTGTTTGTGATGTCATCAGTACTGATCATTGATATCATAAAGTGTGAATGTGATGTCATGTAGAATGTGTATGATGTCATATGTGTGCCCTGTCATGACTTACATACTTGTTGTTATATCATCGACACAGAGGTACATCGATACAAACGTGTGTGTCATCTGTGTGATGGCACAAATACAGTGGCAGTGATGTCAAATATAGTGTGTGAGATGTCAGGTGTAGAGGTTGCATTGTCATGAAAGCAGTATGTGTGATATCACGTATATTGGTATGATGTCATAAATACAGTGATGTCATAAAGCTTTGATGTCATGTCATTCATCCTGAATGTGCTGTCATACATAGAGTGTGCGTGATATCGTCCAGAGAGTGGGTGTGTTATCATTGATACTCTGGGTTTGAGGACAAGCATACAGTGGAGGTAGTCTCAGATACAATGGGTGAGATGGCAGATATAACATTTGTGTTGTCATGTGTGTGATCTCATCTATAGTGTCCATGATCAAACATACAAAGGGTGTGATAAGATGGAAAGAGTGGGTGTGTGAAACACAGAAGATACAGTAGTTGTGAGGTAACAAAACTAGTGAATAGGTATTGTATACAATGGATATGATGTCATCATATATAGCGCATGAGTTCTCAAAGATACACTTGTTGTGATATCATCAATACAGAGGATGTGATGACAGAGATACTGTGGGTAGTGATGTCAATTATATTGTGGTGATGCCTTAGAAATGGTGGTTTGATGTCGTAATGTGAGAGATGCGATGTTCTAAACAGGGAAGAGCTGCACATACGCAGATTATGAGGTCATACAAGAGTAGGTGTGACTTGGTATTACAGTGGTGCTGATGACAAGGATTATTTGCTGTGTGTCACATGTTTAGGGAATATATGCCCCCGACATACTGATGTGGTTCATAATAGATGTTGTGAGGACATAAGTACAGTAGAGTGAAACTAAGTGTAGATGTTGATGTATCAGAGTGCAATGATGTCACACATATAGTGGGTGTGATGTCACATAAAAGTGGTGTGATATTAGTGGAGAGGTTTTGATGTCAAAGATAAGTGTGTGGTGTGTGTCTCATATAGATGGGTGTGACGATCATGTCTGAAGTGGATGTGACATCGATAAATACTGAGTTTTGCCTCTTATAAAAGAGGATGTGATGCCATCTAGAGTGCAAATGATATGATACATAGGCCGGTGTGTGTCAGAAACAGAGGGTGGATGTTATAAGATTGGGTGTGATGTCATGAATATAGTGCTTAGGGATGTCACAGGTATACTGGATGAGTATATCTATAATATATAGGTTGTGATATCACGATAGACTGGGTGTGACGACACAGATCCAGTTGATGTGATGTCAAATATAGTGGAAGTGATGTCAACAAATAAGTGGTGTGATGGCGTAAACGAGTGGGATGTGATACCATAGGTATTATACAAGATTTATACATATAGTGGAGGTGATGTTATCATAATGGGTTTGATAAAATTGATACAAATTTGCTGTGATGACAAGTTACAGTCGTTGTGAGGTCAGATATGGTGTAGCTGTGAATGTACACAATGGTTTGTCTCATAAACATGTGTGTGATGCAAAATAAAAGTAATAAGTCGTAAAGGTAGAGTGTGTGATGTCATAGATAGAGTCATTTTTATGATGTACTATATATAGTGACTGTGATATCATAGCGAGTAGATGAAATGTCATATCGTATGACAAATGCGTGTGATATCATGAATAAAAGTGCATGTGATGTCATAAATATTGAGGATTGTGGTTCATAGAGTGTGTTTGATGTCATGTGTAGTGCATTTGATGGCATACATTTGCAACCAGTGATTTTACATATTGTGATGGCGTCGAAAGTGGGGATGTGATGACAGACCTATAGAGTGGATGTGATGGCAGATAGATCGGGCTTTCAAGACAGGACATAGAGTTGTGGTAGTCATAACACAGTGTGGGTGGGAAACGTATATAGTGGATATGATGTCCTAAACGTGTATGTGATCGGTACATCGGGTACAGTGTTAGTGTTCCCATTCATACTACCAAGTGATGATATTTTTACTGAGTATGTTGTGTAAAGCATAGTAGGTGTCTTGTATAATTACAGTGGCTGTGATGTTCACAAGTAGAGTGTATAGTGATGTCTCATATCAGCAGTGGGTGTGGTGTCATGAACCGATTGCATTGTGTTGCATGAATACAGACTTGTGATGTATAAAGATGGGTGTGAGGTCACAAATGAATCAAGAAGGATTTCCATACATACAGTGGGTTTGATATACACATAATGCTGTGTGGTATAATCAATATAATAAGTAACCCAGGTACAGGGAATGCGATGGCAGATATACTGGGTTAATGACATGAGAACAGTGGTGTGATGTCATAGAGTGGTGTGATATCATACAGAGTGGAAGTGATGTCATATGTAGTTCATAATTTCAGTTGTTCATAGACTTTGTGGCTGGTATCATACATACAATGGGGTTATATGATCGATAATCTGTGTGTGATGACTGGTTACAGAGGATGTGTATCAGATATAAAAGGTGTGATGTGAGAAAAAGAGTGTGATGTACGTATAGAGTGAATTTATGGTCACTCAGGTGGGTGTGGATAATATATAACTGCAGATTGTTCATACATTAGTATGTGTGGTGTCCTACATACAGTGTGTGTTATAACATTGATAGAGTGGTGCTGTATCACACTATACAGATTATGGAGGTTATACTGTCAGATAGAGTGGTTTTATTGTCTTTAACACGGTGTGTTCATGTCAAATATAGTGGATATGAATTCAGAACCATAGTGGTATGTGATGGGGACAGATGGAGTGGCTGTGATTGTCACTGATATAGGGGATGAGATGTCATAAACCGTGGATGTGATGTCATATAGAGGGGATCTGATGTCATGAATGCAGTGTTTGTGATGTCATCAGTACTGATCATTGATAATCATATAAGTGTGAATGTGAGTCATGTAGATGTGTATGATGTCATATGTGGGTGCACCTGTCATGAACTTACACATCCTTGTTGTTATATAACTCGACACAGAGGTACATGATACAAACGTGTGTGTCATCTGTGTGATGGCACAAAATACAGTGTCAGTGAGTGATGTCAAATATATGTGTGTGAGATGTCAGGTGTAGAGGTTGCATTGTCATGAAAGCAGTATGTGTGATATCATTATATTAGTATGATGTCATAAATACACTAGCTGGGATGTCATGCATAAAGGGCTGTGATGTCATAAAGCTTTGATGTCATGTCATTCATCCTGAATGTGCTGTCATACATAGAGTGTGCGTGATATCGTCCAGAGAGTGGGTGTGTTATCATTGATACTCTGGGTTTGAGGACAAGCATACAGTGGAGTAGTCTCAGATACAATGGGTGAGATGGCAGATATAACATTTGTGTTGTCATGTGTGTGATCTCATCTATAGTGTCCATGATGCACGAATCCCATGGAGGTAATGCGATGACTGTAATGGTGTGAAGTCACACAAAGAGTGGTTACGAAGATTTGTATAGTGCCTAAGATGTCATACATAAAATGGGTGTGATTATCCTACGTACAGTTGGTCTGAGATCATCATTAGAGTGGTTGTGATGACACAGGTACAGTGGATGAACGTCAGATATATTCGGAGTGATGTCATGAGTACAGTGCATGCCGATGTCATAAATAAATGTGGTGTCATGCCATAAAATGTGGATGTGATGCCTTCAAAAATTTTTTTGATGGTACGCAAACAGGGGTGTGATGTCATACATACAAAGGGTGTGTTGATAAGATGAAAGAGTGGGTGTGAAACACAGAAGATACAGTAGTTGTGAGGTAACAAAACTAGTGAATAGGTATTGTATACAATGGATATGATGTCATCATATATAGCGCATGAGATCTCATAGATACACTTGTTGTGATATCATCAATACAGTGGATGTGATGACAGAGATACTGTGGGTATGATGTCAATTATATTGTGCGTGATGCCTTAGAAATGGTGGTTTGATGTCGTAATGTGAGGATGCGATGTCTTCAACAGGGCAAAGATGCTGCACTACGCAATTATGAGGTCATACAAGAGTAGGTGTGACGTGTCAATACAGTCGGTGTGATGACAAGGATTAATTTGCTGTGATGTCACATGTATAGGGAATATATTGCCCTACATATGGATGTGGTTTCATACATAGATGTTGTGAGGTCATAAGTACAGTAGAGTGAATACTTAAGCAGTAGATGTGATGTTACAAGTGCAGAGTGCAACTGATGTCACACAATATATGGGTGTGATGTCACATAAAAGTGGGTGTGATATTAGTGGAGAGGTTTTGATGTGCCAGCAAAGATACAGAGGGTGTGTGTCTCATATAGTGGTTGTGACGTCATGTCTGAAGTGGATGTGACATCATAAATACTGAGTTTTGCTCTTATAAAGAGGATTGTGATGCCATCTAGAGTGCAAATGATATGATACATAGGCGTGTGTGGTGTCAGCAACACAGAGGGTGGGATGTTATACAGATTGGTGTGATGTCATGAATATAGTGCATGGATGTCACAGGTATACTGGTATGAGATATCATATATATATATGTTGTGATATCATCGATAGACTGGTGTGACGACACAGATCCAGTTGATGTGATGTCAAATATAGTGGAAGTGATGTCATAAATAAAGTGGTGTGATGGCGTAAAGAGTGGATGTGATACCATAGGTATTATACAAGATTTATACATATAGTGGAGGTGATGTCATACATACACTGGGTTTGATAAAATGGAATTGATACATTTGCTGTGATGACACAGTTACAGTCGTTGTGAGGTCAGATATGGTGTCTGTGAAGTACACAATGGTTCTGTTTCTCATAACACTGATGTGATGCTATATAAAGTAGATAAGTCGTAAAGGATAGAGAGTGTGTGTGTCATAGATAGAGTCATTTTATGATGTCACGGGTATATAGTGACTGTGATATATACGCAGTAGATGAAATTCATATCGTATACAATGCGTGTGATATCATGATAAAAGTGCATGTGATGTCATAATATTGAGGTTGTGGTATAGGAATGTGTGTTTATGATGTCATGTGTTAGTGATTTGATGGATACTTTGAACTGTGATATCTCTATACATAGTTGTGTGATGGCGTCGACAAGTGGGTGTGATGACATCATAGAGTGGATGTGCATGTAGGCAGATAGATCGGGTTTTCAAGACAACATAGAGTTGTGTAGTCATACTACACAGTGGGGTGAGACGAATATAGTGGATATGATGTCTAACGTAGTATGTGCCATGACACGGTACAGTGTTAGTGTTCCCATTATATACCAAGTGCGATGATATTTTTACTGAGTATGTTGTGTAAAGCATAGTAGGTGTTTGTCATAATTACAGTGGCTGTGATGTCAAGTAGAAGTGTATGTGATGTCATAAGCAGTGGTGTGGTGTATGAACCGATTGCATGTGTTGATGAATACAGACTTGTGATCATAAAGAGTGGGTGTGAGGCACAAAATTAATCATCAAGGATGTCAATACATACAGTGGGTTTGATTACACATAATGTGGTGTGGTATAATCAATAAACTCAGTAATGACCCAAGGTACAGGGATGCGATGGCAGATATACTGGGTTAATGACATGAGAACAGTGGGTGTGATGTCATAGAGTGGTGTGATTATCATAACAGAGTGGAAGTGGATGTCATATGTAGTTCATAATAAGTTGTCATAGATTTGTGGCTCTGGTATCATACATACAATGGGGGTTATATGATCGATAATCTGAGTGTGATGACACTGGTACAGAGGATGTGCTATCAGATATAAAGGGTGTGATGTGAGAAAAAGAAGATGTGATGTCACCGTATAGAGTGAATTTATGTCACTCAGCGTGGGTTGTGATATCATATATACTGCATATTGTTCGAATACATATAAGTATGTGTGGTGTCCTACATACAGTGTGTGTTATAACTTAGATAGAGTGGGTGTCATAACTGATAAGAAATTATGGAGTTATACTGTCAGATAGAGGTGGTTGTATTGTTTTACACGGTGTGTTTCATGTCAAATATAGTGGATGAATTCAGAACCATAGTGGATGTGATGGACAGATGGAGTGGCTTGTGATGTCACTGATATAGGGGATGAGATGTCATAAACCGTGGATGTGATGGTCATATAGAGGGGTCATCTGATGTCATGAATGCAGTGTTTGTGTGATGTCATCAGTACTGATCATTGATATCATAAAGTGTGAATGTGATGTCATGTAGAATAGAATGTGTATGATGTCATATGTGTGCCTGTCATGACTTACATACTTGTTGTTATATCATCGACACAGAGGTACATCGATACAAACGTGTGTGTACCCAAAACTCATCTGTGTGATGGCACAAATACACATATCGATCAAATAGGCAGTGATGTCAAATATATATGTGTGAGATGTCAGGTGTAGAGGTTGCATTGTCATGAAAGCAGTATGTGTGATATCATATATTTTAGTATGATGTCATAAATACACTAGCTGGGATGTCATGCATTAAAGGGCTGTGATGTCATAAAGCTTTGATGTCATGTCCATTCATTGAATGTGCTGTCATACATAGAGTGTGCGCGTGATATCGTCCAGAGAGTGGGTGTGTTTATCATTGATACTCTGGGTTTGAGGACAAGCATACAGTGGATGTAGTCTCAGATACAATGGGTGAGATGGCAGATATAACATTTGTGTTGTCATGTGTGTGATCTCATCATCTATAGTGTCCATGATGCACGAATCCCATGGAGGTAATGCGATGACTGTAATGGTGTGAAGTCACAAAGAGTGGTTACACGAAGATTTGTATAGTGCCTAAGATGTCATACATAAAATGGGTGTGATATCCTACGTACAGTTGGTCTGAGATCATCATTAGAGTGGTTGTGATGACACAGGTAAGTGGATGCAACGTCAGATATATTCGGTAGTGATGTCATGAGTACAGTGCATGCGATGTCATAAATAATGTGGTGTCATGCCATAAAATGTGGATGTGATGCCTTCAAAAGTTTTTATGATGGTACGCAAACAGGGGTGTGATGTCATACATACAAAGGGTGTGATAAGATGGAAAGAGTGGGTGTGGGCAAACACAGAAGATACAGTAGTTGTGAGGTAACAAAACTAGTGAATAGGTATTGTATACAATGGATAATGATGTCATCATATATAGCGCATGAGATCTCATAGATACACTTGTTGTGATATATCATCAATTACAGTGGATGTGATGACAGAGATATCTGTGGGTTATGATGTTCGTCAATTATATTGTGCGTGATGCCTTAGAAATGGTGGTGGTCCCACTTTGATGTCGTAAATGTGAGGATGCGATTGTCTTCAACAGGGCAAAGATGCTTGCACTATAGAACGCAGATTATGATGGTCATACAAGAGTAGGATGTGACGTGGTCAATACAGTTCGGTGTGATGACAAGGATTATTTGTGTGATGTCACATGTATAGGGAATATATTGCCCTACATACTAGATGTGGTTTCATTACATAGATGTTGTGAGGTATAAGTACAGTAGAGTGAAGAAGAGACTTTAACGAGTAGATGTGAGTAGTCAGTAGGTGATGTGGATTGTTACAGATGTGCAACTGATGTCACACATATAGTGGGTGTGATGTCACATAAAGTGGGTGTGTATGATTAGTGGAGAGGTATTTTGATGGCAAAGATACAGTGGGGTGTGCTGTCTCATATAGTGGGTGTGACGTCATGTCTGAAGTGGATGTGGACATCATAAATACTGAGTTTTGCTCTTATAAAGAGGATGTGATGCCATCTAGAGTGCAAATGATATCATACCCTAATAGGCTCCTTTTTTTTTTTTCTCCTTTTCTTGAGTTTTGTGGTGTCAGCAACAACATAGGGTGGGCTTGGATGTTATACAGATTGGGTGTGAAAAGTATGAATATAGTGCATGAGGATGTCACAGGTATACTGGATGGATTATCATATATATATAGGTTGTGATATCATCGATAGAAGGTGACTTCGGGGGTGTGACGACACAGATCCAGTTGATGTGATGTCAAACTATAGTGGAAGTGATGTCATAAATAAAGTGGTGTGATGGCGTAAAGAGTGGACATGTGATACATAGGTATTATAAAGATTTCATACATATAGTGGAGGTGATGTCATACATACACTGGGTTTTGATAAAATTGGATACATTTGCTGTGATGACACAGTTACAGTCGTTGTGAGTCTCAGATATGGTGTCTGTGAAGTACACATGGTTCTGTTCTCATAACACTGTGTGTGATGCTATATAAAGTAAGATAAGTCGTAAAGGGTAGAGTGTGTGTGATGTCATAGATAGAGTCATTTTATGGATGTCACGTATATAGTGACTGTGATATCATATCGCAGTAGATGAAATGTCATATCGTATACAATGCGTGTGATATCATGAATAAAGTGCATGTGATGTCATAAATATTGAGGATTGTGGTCATAGAGTGTGGTATGATGTCATTGTGTAGTGCAATTGATGGATTTTTTTTTTTTTTTTTTTTTTTTTTTTTTTTTTTTTTTTTTTTTTTTTTTTTTTTTTTTTTTTTTTTTTTTTTTTTTTTTTTTTTTTTTTTTTTTTTTTTTTTTTTTTTTTTTTTTTTTTTGGGGGGGGGGGGGGGGGGGGGGGGGGGGGGGGGGGGGGGGGGGGGGGGGGGGGGGGGGGGGGGGGGGGGGGGGGGGGGGGGGGGGGGGGGGGGGGGGGGGGGGGGGGGGGGGGGGGGGGGGGGGGGGGGGGGGGGGGGGGGGGGGGGGGGGGGGGGGGGGGGGGGGGGGGGGGGGGGGGGGGGGGGGGGGGGGGGGGGGGGGGGGGGGGGGGGGGGGGGGGGGGGGGGGGGGGGGGGGGGGGGGGGGGGGGGGGGGGGGGGGGGGGGGGGGGGGGGGGGGGGGGGGGGGGGGGGGGGGGGGGGGGGGGGGGGGGGGGGGGGGGGGGGGGGGGGGGGGGGGGGGGGGGGGGGGGGGGGGGGGGGGGGGGGGGGGGGGGG
>JAJLRB010002698.1:0-13508 GCA_020976825.1 Odocoileus hemionus | reverse complement strand
CTTTGATGGTCAGAGCCCAGGGCCCGGCAAACGTCACCCTAAGATCATAGAACTTCCTCCCTGCCCCCAACCCCCTCGCCCCAGTCCTTACTCCCAAACCAAGGCTCCAGCATCACAGCATAGATTACAAAGGAAAGAGCTGAAACAAACGCATGGTACCCGAGCAGGAGTTCTTAGTTCAGTCAAAGCCAATGGAGGAGATGCAAACCAAGCAAGCTTCACAAGAATGAGAACTGTCAGTCTAAATGTGTATGCACTGAAACAACAGAGAGTGAGGGATTATTTGGTGGAACTACAAGGAAAAATAGACAAATCCAGTGTTAATATCACAACCCTTTATTGAGTAATTGGTCGATCAAATGGAGAGAAAAATCAGTAAGGATAGAGTTGACCTGAGCAGTATAACAATTAACTACATTGGTTGGTATTTAAAGAATACTCCATTCAACCACAGCTGATATATAATTTTTCAAGCTTGCATGACTTAGTTGCAAAAATAGCTAACATTCTGGGCCATAAAACATGTCCTAACAACTCTAAAGGGATGGAAATCAGAAATGTTCTCAGACTACAAGTGGAAGAAACTTGAAATCAGTACATAATGGCTGGAATATCTCCAATTAATAGGAAATTAAACAACACACTTCTAAATAACATGGGTCAAAGAAGAAGACTGAAATTAAAGATTTTAATTTTAAAATTAAAGATACTTGGAGCTAAATGAAATTGAATATGTAACTTGTCACAACTTATGGGATATAATGAAAGCATGATTTGATTAGAGAGAAATTTATAACACTAAATGAATGATTTATAGAAAAGAAGAAATACATAAAATCAATAATTTGAACTTTCATTTAGGGAACTAGAGCATAAGAAGAGCAATTTACAGTAAAAAAAGAAAAAATATAAATTAAAACAGAAGACAAGACACTAAAGAAAAAGAAAACATTAGGAGAATATTAATGAAAGAATAAAAGCTGTTTCTTATGAAAGAAATCATAAAAAATTAATAAACTTTAGTGCAATCCAACAAGAAGATGAGAAATTGCAACAATTTCTTACTATCAAAAAGCTGAGAGAGATTTTTCATCACCACCGATACTGTGAAACATTAAAATGATAATAAAGAAATACTGGATGATCTGAGATGAGACAGCATCGAAAACATGTTATATTATCAAGGGTTAAAAAAACAGATCACCAGTCCAGGTCTGATGCATGAGACAAGAGGTGCTCCGGCGATGGCTGCACTGGGAAGACCCAGAGGGATTGGGATGGGGAGGGAGGTGGGAGGAGGGGATCTGGGATGGGGAATGCAATGTAAATCCATGACTGATTCCATGTCAATGTATGGCAAAAATCCACTACATGGATGATTGTAAAAAGTAATTAGTCCTCCAACTAATAAAAATAAATGGAAAAAAAATTAAATAAATAAATAAATTTGAACTTTAAAAAAAGAAAAAAGAAAATAAAGAATGCAAAAATTCCTGTGTTAACAAATCTGATTGCTTAGGTGAAATGAGACTAGCTCCTTGTAATATAAGAACTTTTCCAAAACTCCACAGGAGGAGAAAACATGGGGTAATACAGAATAGATTTAAATTATTAAAAAGAGATTTAAGTCAGTAATGAACTAACCATCCAAAAGAGAAATGTCAGGACCAGGTCCAGATGGTTTTCACTGGTTGAAGGTCTACAAAAGCTTAAAAAAAAAATAGTGCCAAGTCAGTTATTCCCACAGGCTAGTTCCAGAGAAAACAGTAAGCAGCGGTTCAACTTTCCTCAACTCTCTGTAAAAGGCCAATGCATTTTTTGCTGCTGCTGCTTTGTTGCCCTCAGTGGGCGTCCAAATTCTGGGCGAACCCCAATGGATTGTAGCCCTCCACGACTCCCCTATATGGTTTTCCCCCCCCTTTTGAGTGTCCCCACCACGGTGATTCTCCAGGCAAGAATACTGGAGTGGGTTGCCAATTGCCCTCCTCCCAGCGATCTTCCCGAACCCTCGAACCCAGGTCTTCCTGCATTGCTCGGTGGGATTCTTTACCATCTGAGCCCCCGGGAAGCCCAAGAGGCCCAGTTGTTTTCACTAAGCCAAGGAAGACATTTCTAAAAAAACCCACAGATGTAACGCGTTTAGCTGCTCAAGTCGTTGTCCTGCTCCTTGTGACCTTTTTTCCTTTACATCGTTAGCCCACCAGACTCCCTCTCCCCGTGGGATTTTTCAGTGTTTAAAAACACTAGGAGTGGGCTGCTGTTTCCTTCCTCTATCAGGGATTTTCCCCTGGCCTAGAGATCTAAAAACCTCCATCTCTGAGACTCCCAATGTGTGCAGACAGATTCTTTACCTGACATGAGCCAGCAGGGAGCCATGAGTATGCCCTCATGAAAATCAAATCTAAGATTCCTTGGTCAATCAAGTCTAATAATGTACAAATTGAATCAAACATTAATTATACCAAAGTAGGATTTATTCCAGCTATGGAAGGCTGGTTAAATATTTGAAATTCAATTAATTTCAAACAACAATCCACCATGTCAATAGGACTAACAGAAAAACAAAATCATGATATATACCAACAGATGAAGAAAAGCATTTGAACAAATCCAATACCCAAATTATCATAAAAACTGTCAGCCCAAGCAGGGATTGAGAAGAAATCTTTCTCACTTGATAAAAAAGAATACCTACAAGAAATATATATGTGCTAATCACTAGAGTGAGTAGAGATAAATATAGACATTTTCCTCACTAAGATAAGGAAAATGGCAAGGATGATACCTCACAAACTCCAATTTAAGATTTGTACAGGAAGCCTTAGCCCCGTGTAATAAAAAGATCAAGAAAAAGAACTATACTCAGTACATAAACTTGTGAAGGAATATAAATAAAACTGCCTTTGTTTTAGATGCCGACAGTACTTGGTCTACACATAGGAAAATTCAAACCTTAGAGACAAACTTCCTTGGTCGGAACTAATGGACTGATGATAAAAAAAAAAAATCATGGAACGCAATTTTTTTATGGGCAAATGGACAGTTGCTTTACCCATATATCAACAATGAATAATTAGAATTGAAATTATAAAAGCAACATCACTTTATACTAGCACCCAAAAGTGAAATAGTTATAATTATCACAAATTAATGTTTGGGCTCTACATGGGGAAAACTACAAAACTTCCCTTTTCTTTTTAGATATTAAAGTAAAATTTGTGTTTAAAAAAATACTAGATAGATTTTTTCTGGTGGAAAGTTATTTTTAATAGTTTAAAATAGTTAAGCTTAGTTTTAATAGTGTAAAAACCATATTTGTTTGGGTTGCTACATATTTTTTCTTTTGATCTTGAAAAAAACGTGTACAAAATACTGATGGAATGAATTAAAGAAGATCTAAATAAACATATCCTAAGCACATATCTGTTAAGCTTCTTGTGTCCGAAAATATGTAAACATTTCTGAAACATTCAACAATTAAGAAAACAATTCAATAGAATAAGAGTGATAAAAAAATGATGCTGGATCAGGACCTTCTAAGCCTCCAAGTCTCTTCCCCTTCTGCACAAACAAAACCAGCTCTGAAAGAGGGCTAAAGTCCACTTAAGAAGGTTTGTGTTGTAACACAGTGGAGCTAAAAGCCCAGAAAGAACCCACATGAAAAGGGTAGTAAGAATAGTTGTCCACTTTGCCTGCATCATCTCAGGCTCCTGAGAGCACTGACAAGAGCCCAGAGTGGATTCCCTGGTCCCAGAGGAGGAAACAGGAGAGTGAGGTATCGACAAGCATTTTGGGCCACTTGGTTTTCTCTTCTCCTACCTGGGTGGCTGGGAGGTGTGAAACCATGGCTGTAGATGTTCAGGACAGCAAGCTAAGAAATGAAGAGGGGCGGGGTTACCAGCATCAGCCAAAGCAGACAGGGGCCCCCACGGTCCTCGGGCCTGCTCTGCAGAGGAGCCCAGGAGCCTTCACTACTGAGGACCTCAGCCTTGGCGGTCTCCCAACAGTTTTTTGCTGTTTGAGTGCCCTGCAGTGCTCGCACAACCACCCCAGGGGCCTGCTACTAAACGGGGAACTTTGGCAGTTGAAACCCAGTAGCCAGCACAAACCCACTTGTGGCTGTGCTCTCCTCACCAGACCCTGCCACAGATGGTCCTTGCAAGGAATTTTCCTTTGTCAGACATTGAATTGTCCAGATCCATCTTCCACTGGGGTGACAACTGTGTCCTGCCCGGAAGCTGCCTGTGTGTTCACAAGTTGACCCCCGCCCCTGCTGCTCATGATCAGTACTGCACCATGGTGCAAAGGCGCCTGCAGTCGGGTGTGTACACAACCACTGGCCCTGGCTACCACTGCTTGCCTCCCCCTGGCCTCTTGTTAGTGCGGATACAGAGGCATCACTGGGCTCCCCAACCTCCCTTGTGGACTCTCCATAGCTCCTATGGCCAAGGATCAGCCAGGTGTGATATCCAAACTTTCAGTGAGCACCACGGAGTCACTGTGACCCCCAACCCCAATCCAGGAGCCACTACATGTGCCAGCAGTATCCAGTGCCCTGACGCCACTAGGAAATTAGGGACACTAGTTTCTTATTCCTCCAAAATTCTGTCTCCTCTCCATATTGTTTTTTTCCAGCATTGGTGTCACAGAGAGCCTAGATTTCTGGCATCACAAACCACAGGGTGGTTATATCTTTACTTATTGATGCCACCAAAACATAAAGTCTAGGAGAGGCTGACTGCTTCTTCAATCAGAAGCAATCGCAACAAAAATGCAAAGGCTAACTTAGGGAATGAGGAGAATATAATTAACAACCTACATATCTGAAATACATAGGGGAATTATAGAACTCAATAGCAAAGAAACAAGACTACGTATTTTATTTTTTTTTTAAAATGGGCAAAAAACCTGGAATAGGAAAAAAAACATTTTTCAAGAAAGACAAACCAAACAGCCAATAGGTACATGGAAAGGTTTGACGATCAACATCACTCATCATCAGGAAAATAGGAAATCAAAGGTTACAAACCATATGACCATCTGTTGAAAATGGCTATTATCTAAAAAGATAATAGTTGACAAAAGTGGTGGGTGAGGATGTGGAGAGAGAAGGGAACCCTTTCCTAAACATTGTTGTGCAAGAAGTTAAAAATGGTGCAACTACCTTGGAGAATATGTAAGGAGGTTCATGGAAAAAAATGAAAAATGAATTTATTCAACTCACCCAGTAATCTCCACTTCTTCTGAATATAATATAATCCGGAGGTTCACCAGGTCCACGCATTCAGTAGTTTCAAAGTCTTGACTCAAGCTTCAGGAATCTGAATGTCACAGCACATCTTCTGAAAGCTGTAACAGAGGGCTTTTGGAATGCCATTTTAGGGTCTATTTATTTTATTTTTTTAAAGATTTTTTTTTTTAATGTGGAGACCATTTTTAAAAGACTATAGAATTTGCTACAATATTTGCTTTTGTTTTATGTTTTGGCTTTTTGGGCTGTAAGAGCGATGTGGGCTTTTAGCTCCCTGAACCAGGGATTGAACTTGTACCCCCGGTATTGAAAGGTAGAAGTCTTAACCACTGGACAATCAGGGAAGTCTCTAGGGACACATTATTGATTATGAAGGAAATGTTGTGAAACCTGCTGAAAAAAATGGAAAATTACCACTTCTGTCACTGTGGATACTGAAAAGTGCCAAAATGAGATTCTTGGTCACATGTCATAAAAGCACAAACACACTTTAACCAGACTTCAGTTGCCAATGGCTGGACATTTTTCAAGCTGAGGATCTGAACATGTCTTCTATGTTCAATTGGGGTTCAGTGGTAAAAGAATTCATCTGCAATGCAGGAGCACACAAGAGTTCAATTCCTGGGGCAGAAAACGTCTCCAGGAGAAAAGGAAATGGCAAACCCACTACCAGTGTTCTTACCTGGGAAATCCCCTGGGACTGGAGGAAGAGGAGTCTCGACAGGCTACAGTCCACGGGGGTCATCAAAAACTCCTATCATAAGACTCTTACGACAAAACAACCAACTCAGCAACAGCCAATAAATGGTTGACATCCGAGTCTTGATGTTATACTTATTAATTCTGTCTTGAGAGGATTCTCTAAACTTGAAATTTTTGGTTTGATATCTAACTGATAATTTCTGAAACTTATAAATGAAGGGACTACCTTTGTTTTTTCTATATGGTCAAACTCTTATTAATAGGAAGCAAAGTTCACTCAGTATTGTGTACTCCCTACGCACCTGAGGTCTTCTTGTAACCTGCAGTCCCTAGGATAGGAGGCTCTGTTGTTTTCTTGTGGGCCAGTTACTGCTGCATGCATTGCTTTAGGAATATCATTCTTCCTGTCTCTCCCATCTTGAGCTCTGTCTGGTTCAATTTTTCATCTTTCAGCCGATGATGGAGAAACATTTTGAAATGAAACCGTAATTGTGTCACTTCCATTTGTAAAATCTTTCCATGCCCTTTCCAGTGCCTACAGGCTAAAGTCCAAATGTGTTCCTGTGTAATTGAGATCTGTGACACAGACCTTGCTCATACCTTGCCAGTTTTGTTCTGGGGCTGCTCTGTTATGATGTTGTGTGCACGTAAAATGTACCTGCCTCTGTATAGGCTTGTGCGACCTACTAACAGTCACAGTGTATCATTCGCCATCCATACCCAAATCTGTGTGTAAGATCTTAGCGTTGCACTCTCATCTTGACACTGTCACCAAACTTCCTTCCTCGCCTAAGAGTTCTGACGCATCCTTGGATGTTCCTTCCTCCAGGGAAGCCTTCCCTGATAGCAAGGTTTGAGACTTAGACATAGCTGCAATATTATTAGCACTTGATTTTTCCTGCCAAACAAAACTCATGCCCCTGGTACAAGAGTTGTTTGTTTAAGAGCTCATTGCCTCTAGCACTAACTGATTCTGATTATGGGGGGATTACATTTATTTCATTCACTTATATTCAAATATTTAGGAAAGCATTCTACCAGGCGCTGTTATTCAAGGCTTCAGAGAGCAGCAGCCAAGCACTTAGGATACAAAACAATTGCTGCTCTCATGATGTTTTCCTTTTTTTTTTTTTCTCTTGGGAGTAGGCAAGAAAAGCTCAGCAAACATAAGAAATACATGAATTCAATAGCACTCAAAAGATGATGTGTGCTGAATAGGGAGATTGATAGAGAAGGGGTAGATAATTTTTGAGATTTACAAGCCAAGACTTGAAGGCAAATAATTAGAGAGTTAGTCATTGGGACTATGGCGAAGCTCATTCCAGCCAAGGTCTGAATTCCTGAGGTGCAGAAGTACCTGGGGTATCGAGAAGTACAGTGAGGCAAGCAGCTGGTGCAGGGTGGCTGTGGGAAGCGGTGGAAGATGACCTCACAGAGAGAATAGAGGACATGGTGTAAGAGTTTGCCTTGCCTGCTGAGGGGGCCTACCTCCTCTCCCACAAGCTGGGGAAATGGAAGTCATCTAGCCAACCCATTTACCTCCTTCTTCCCGTGGAGGCAATGACCAGGGTGGGACCACTCAGAAGCTTCGGTGAGTTTAACATAAACACTCTCCAGTATGTAGGGGATACAGAAGGGATGGGTTACTTTATTTACTGTATCTTTACTGGCAGAAAAAAATTGTAAGGCCACAGCAGCCCGTGGCTTGTATATTTTCTGCCACATGTCAAGAATTGTGTAAGAACAAAGTTCAGTGCAGAAGAAAACAGTTTCGCGGAGAAACAAGGAAAATACTGCAATGGCATCATTAGAGATCTTCCATACAGTGATGGCAGAAGCCACTTCTTCTACCTTGATGATTGGTGGCTCAGACCGTAAGAATCCCCCTGCAATTTGGGAAACCCAAGCTTGATCCCTGGGTCAGGAAGATCCCCTGGAGAAAATGGCTACCCACTCCAGTATTCTGGCCCATGGAGAATTTACTACGGACAGAGGAGCCTGTCAGGTTATAGTCCATGGGGCTGCAAAAAGCCAGACACGACTGAGCGATTTTCACTCATCCGTACCTTGATTTTTAGCATAAAATTCATTTGTTATGAGTTAAATTGTCATCATTTGCAAGCTGGCCTTCTCACTAGTGCACCTTTCAGTGATCTCAGGTCACCCTTTAACTTCTATTTTACTGAACGTTATTCTGGGGGCAGACGGTGTTGGCAGAGATGTGGCACTGGCCTCAGCATTTATCATCTTGAGACCACTCTTCTTAAATCCGTAGCCTTAATCACATTCCATTTTTTCCAACTGATCAAGGTAAAATTACAGACATCATAGAATTTCATCTGCAAGGTCTCAGCATGTCCCCAAATGACTATAACTCTTTTAAAAATCATAATCACAACATTAGGGGACACCTACGTTGAGAGTTTAGCTGAGCTGCTCCACCATCACTGCCTCGGCATCCAGTTTATTTGGCCACACGGCCTTTATGGGCATTGAGCTGACCTGAGCCCCTTGAGCACAGGCTGTAGACAATAGCCCTTAGAGTCACAAGCAAATTTAAGTTACTGATGCGACTCCTCCAATGGTCCTTGTGATCAACAATCTACTCCCTACCGAGGCCTCCCCTAATAACCCGTTGGATAAGACCCCCACAGTGCTTAACCTAAAACTCAGCTCTTTTCAGTTTTAATTGACCAGTCAGGCCTTAGGTAGGAATCTCAGAACACTTCACTATGGACCCTAAGAAAAAACATGCACCCCAGGTTCTGTTAGGGTTCCCTGCCTCCACCCTTGACCTCTGCCTCGACCTCCCTGAAGGGCCCCAGGAGGTCATGTACTTCCTCCAGGATTGTGAGGTAAATAAAGTTCTCTATATCAAATTCTATTGTGGTCTTTAATTGAACCCCTGGCTCCTTAGCCAGCACCCTGTGCTCCACTTGAATCTTAATTTCATCCAAGTCATAACAATCTCAAATAACAATATGAAATGTGGCAGGATGTGGACATTGAACAGGCCGCTGATTTAAGTGAGTCAGAAGCAGGCTGCATCAAAATGCTCTTACGGCTTACACTCCTCAGTCAACGGCTACTTTCCCTTTTTCAGATTTCTTTCTGTGCTGAGATTATCTGGTATCATTGATCTCCAGCTTCACTGGAAGTATAAAGTATAAAGAAAAGAAACTTCACAACATTGATTTAAAGAAACGGGGTGGGGGGACTACAAGGTAATGTTAATTAGGTAAATTAACCACACTCTGTATATATAGTGTTAGCTACTCCTTTAGAGATCTCACAGTGTTTGCACAAATCCAGCCAAGAGGTTGACAGGAGAACAATCATTTAGAAAGTATTCTCTGTAATATTTTTCTGTGATTTCCTATGATGCCTCCTGCTTGAAGCCTCAGAGTCGATTTGCAATCAGCAATGCTTTACATATTGCTCTGGGGAATTATTACTTGGAGATGAACAAAACAAAAGTCAGCCATTAAAAAATCCACCAAAATCTTCCCACTGACTACAGGGAACACTCAATAGGTATATAAGATTAATAACAGGTCAGTCCTATCCAACGTGCTTCTCCAGCTAAGCCCAACAGACTCTGGTTTTTTATCTTTATATCCCTACTCGGCACAGTGCATAGTAAATGCCCAAGAAAATTTAAAAGTGGGGGGAGGTTACAAGTTAGTCAAAGCCCATCATTTTCAACTCTCTCTGAATCACAATCATAAGGTCCAGAGGACAGTGTTCATTAAAGATCGCTTTCCCAAGACAATTGTTATCATGACTACGACATAACCTTTCTGCAATTCTCAAGGCATTTCAATACAACAAACTGGCATGGCTGGGACTTGATAACAGGTCCGACAACATGTAAATCCCTTGACTGACTGTTTTTAAACCTTTCAGATGAGGGGCATCATTAGGGTGCTTTCAGTAGTGTTAAGTGTTCTCTGAATGAGGGCTAGTGTGAACACCTCCACCCAAGGGTACCATATGAGTTCTTGCTGGTATATTTAAGGCCTCTATGCTGAAGTTACTTATTGACAAAACGTTATTCAGGAAAATTCTTATCCTTGTTTTTTCTGTAGGTCTCATTCAACTGTCTTTTCATCCTTATGGGAAAAAGTTAACTAAATTTAAATTTCATCCTAAAAAAAAAAAAGAGAATTTCTTCCTAAAGAAAGAAGTTAAATACCAAGGATAACTTTTTTTTTCATTAAAGATTATGCTCTAGAGGACTCACACCCAATGATAATAATTGATAAGATTTTTTTTTCTCACTGATAACCAAGTTTACCTCTTTGTGGGCAACCTCATATCCTGTTCCAAATGCATGCTTACTAATAATGTGTTTTTGCTTTGATTCTTCAAAATTTTCTTTGCCTCAGCTTTTAAAAAGATCATTTTTAATCTGAGATTTAAGTAGTTTTGATTTAAAAGACATGTAACAAAATTTACCATCTTAGATATATTTTAATTTCATAGCGTTAAGTAGTGTTGCATTTCATGTTATCCTGGCAGAGATCATGCTAATCTGCATCTTTCTCAGTTTTAATGTATGTGCTTTGAAGTGTGCACACCTCCTTTCCTGTTTGAATATTTGAATGCTAATGCTGATGTGTGTGTGGGTGTGTTTGGTTATGTGTGTGCTCATGATTGTATTTGATATCCCTAGGAATTCTTGGGTTCATTGTTTAAGTGCTCATAAACTGTGTCATAGCTTGTGTTTTTAGAAAAATTCTCAGCCATAATTTTTGAAATAGCTCCCTCTGTGCTTTAACCTGTCTTTCATCACCTACTGACTCTAATTATACAAATATGACGTTCATTTGCTACATTTTCTCACTCTTAAATGTTCTGATCTTGAGTGGGTGTTCTACTCTAGTTCTTTTTGCATTTTGCTTCTGGTCATTTGTATTGATCTGTCGTCAGTTGATATTCCTTGTCATTGGGCTCTACTCATGAGTCCAATGAAGGCACTCTTCTATTCCTGTGCATTGGATTTCTAGCATTTAATTGATTTTTTCTTGTATTTTTTTATGTCTGACTGAATTTTCCAGTCTGGTCTCAACCTATTGTGTATTCTTCTACTAGAGCAATATTTATCAGCCTTGGCATAATTCATATCTTGATTGAGGGTTATTTATACATTGTCAAGACTGTCCTGTAGGTTGTCTTTCAGTCCGTCTTCAGTCTCGTGAAGCATTGGTTCCTGCATTTCCTCCAGGTGTGATCCTGAGTCTGGCGTGGCATTTCTGCACCACCCTCAGATCAGAGCTTATTCTCTGTCTCCCTTGTCTCCACTGTACTATTTCCACCATAGCCACTCAGGATACAGTTGTGATGCGCTACCCCCTGCAGATGAACACCTTGTCATGGAGACAAGGTAAGAAGAGAATTCCGGCAGCTGCAGTGGTGACCCCTTTCTTCTCCTCCAACTCATAAAGACCCAATCACCCACTGACGCGGATGAGTCGTCTCCCTGCATATTCAGTCTTCTCCCCTAGAGGGCGTGAGTAGGGGGAAGTTTTGCATGACTATGGGTCCCTCCCACAGCCTGGGCTGTAGGAGGCCATAGGAAATTTCTCTCCCATGGAAGACAAACCTCCCTGTCTTCCCTGCAAGCTCTCGGGGTTCCTGTGGAAGAGCCTCCAAGATTGCAAAACCTGTATTCTGATACACCCCACTCTGACTCACACTATAACATGAGGTTGCTGTTTGGCTTATTAACCTGTTTCGGTGCCCTTCGTCGGTAAACAAAAAGCTTGGGGTCTTCGCTTTTTGTCTACAAATATTTTTGCTTCCCTCGACTTCAGGTGGTTGTTTGCCCTGAGACATCAGTTTACCTGATTGTTTAAAAAAAGTCACAGATGTAAAGTCTTCCAGATTATTCTTATTACGACATGAGAATTAACATACTTTCTAACTATATTCTTCAAGTTGAAACCTGAAGTGCTCATCATACATTTGAAAATATCTTCAAATAAATTGAGCACTAGGTATTGTTTTCCCCCTCTTTTGGCAGTTAAATGTTTTTCCTATCATTTTCTGCTTGTATTGTTTTAGGCAAAAAAAAAAAAAAAAAAAAAAAAAAAATTGATCATGACTCTTTACCATTGTTCCTCAATGATCTGATGTGTCTTTTATTTCATCTTCTTCTCTTATGATTTCTGCTTATCACTGGATTTCAAAGATTTGTCCTATGATATTCCTATGCATGTTTATTTTTATTATTCTTGAGTTTCATTGACCTTCTTGAGATCATACCATTTGGAAAAGCAAATGCTTTTTTCCTGCCCTCCTCTCCCTCTCCTAATTCGTACTTATATGTGGTATAGTTAATATTGCTTCACAGTTCATTCTGAAATTAAAATCTACTTGTTTTTGTAAGAAAAACTATGACAATCTACACAGCTCTTAAAAAGTAGAGACATCATTTTGCAACAAAGGTCCCATATAGTCAAGGCTATGGTTTTCCAGTATTGTGTACAGAAAAAGAGCTGAACCATAAAGAAGGCAGAGCAGCACCAAATAACAGATGCTTTCAATTTGTGGTGGCTAGAAAACTCTTGAAAGTCTCCTTGAACAGAAAAGAGAGATTAAACCAGTCAATCCTAAAGGAAATCAACGCCTGAATGATTATTTGGAAGGACTGATGCTGAAGCTCCAAGATAGTTTGGCTATCTTGATGTGAAGCTGCCAACTCATTGGGAAAAGACCCTGATGCTGAGAAAAGATTTAGCAGAGGCAGAAAGGGGCAGAAGAGGAGAGTTGGCTGAATGCATCCTTGAATTTATGGACATGAATTTGAACAAGCTTTAGGGATGTGAAGGCACAGAAGCCTGGTTGTCCTACAGTTCATGAAGCACAAAAAGTCAACAAATTGACTGAACAACCATGAACAACACAATTCATTGAGTGTCCTTCTTTTTCCCATTCTCCATATTTCTATTTTTAGAGAAAGTGTTATCAGGTTTACAATTCTGTAAACATTCATTTTAAGTATATTTGTTATTTTAGCTCTAGAAATACCCCTTGCCTCTAAATAACCTACACTCTATTTATGTTCATGCTCTCTTTCAATCTTTAATATATTATTTATTATTTTTAGTAGGCCTTATCTTATTAATTCCATCATCTGTCATTTGTGTGGCCATTTATGTTGTTATATTCTTCCCTTATATGTTATTCATTTCTTCGCTTCTTTGCAGACTAATATTTTCCATTGGTTGAGTTGGACAATTATTACCTTCTAAAATTCTAATATCTCAGTGCTTGATTTTTCTTCAATGTTCCATTCAGTTCGGTGATCAGCCATGTCAGACTCTTCTGAGACCCCATGGACCAGCAAGCATGCCAGGCCTCCCTTCCAATCACCAGACTTCAGGATTTACTTAAACTCATTTCATTGAGTCGGTATGACTATCCAATCATTCTCATCCTCTGTCTTCTCATCCCCTTCTCCTCTCTGCCTTCAATCTTTCCAGACATCAGGAGATCTTTTCAAAATGACGTCACCATCTTGCATCCAAGGTGGCCAAACTATTGGAGTTTC
>JAJLRB010002697.1:0-13508 GCA_020976825.1 Odocoileus hemionus | reverse complement strand
CTGAAAGAAGTTTCTTGTACTGCAAGCCTGTTATATACTCATAGAAAAGTATCATTAAAGCACCTTTGCTCCATTAGAGCTTAGGTCCCCCGGTCTTTTTTGTCTCTCTCTCTTTTTCTCTCACTCTCTCTATCTTTTTCTGGCTGACTCTCTGGAGCGTGAGAGCCATCGTCTCACTTTTCTGCCCGGGTTTTTTCTTCTAAGAACCCCTCGAGAGGGCGCCTGTTACCTTGGTGAGTGATGCAACCAGCCTGTGTCAAGGACCATATTGGTCCTCTGTTGTGTAAACCAAGGGATATCAGCCTCCTTCTCTCTCTTTTCCTTTCTGATCGCCAACTCCGGACCACAAGGTTCCGGTCATTAAAGGACCCCAGCAAATGTGGCCATGGAACAGAGACACTGGTATACGTGGTATATCGGGATGGAGTGATTCCATACCTATTGAGGTCTGTAAAATACTGAGGCATGGGTTAAAAGGCTGGCCAGCCCCATTATTTTTCTACTTTGCTCACCACTTTCTTTACATTTCAGGGACTGTCTGGTTTCACGCCAAGGGAATAGAGGCTTGCTTCAAACAGTAGTAGAACATAATCCTTAGTTTCTTGATAAATGCAGTTTTGACTTATAAATTTGGCTCTGGTCAAAGAAAATGTTAAATGAGGCAATCAAGAAGGAAAAATTATTCCAGTTCATCTCTAGCCTATATGCACTCTTATTAAAGCTGTATTTCTGCCATTTCAATGTATATTCTAGCCCTTCCAATATTCAGCAACAGACCAGACAAAACATATTATTATATATATATATATATAAATTTAAATGATTAAACTTTACAAAAGGCTCAATTAAAACAATACAAAATATCTCAAAATTTTCTTGCTAGCCCTGCCCTGGCTGCTCCAAATGCTTCTCCTCTGCAAACAGTCGCAACTCCAAATGTCTCTTTGTTGGAACCTAATGAAAAAGTTACCTTAATTTTTAAACTAGACTAGAAGCTTCTATTTCCCATACTGGAATTGGAGAAGAAACTTAAAAAACAGCTAGAGAAATTACTTACTTATGAGAATGCATATCAGAAATGTCAAAGAGCTATAGCTGCTATTTTTCAGACTAGGATTATTATTGATTATATAAGGCTTGTCACAATCTAGGATCAAAAACTTAAAAGATGCAAAATACTGAGCTGAAACAATGCTACAACCTTTTAAAAAGGAGAAATGAAGGATGCCTTTACATGTGGACATAAATATCATTTAAAAAAAGGGGACTGCTAAGAAGGCTAATACAAAGCTTCCAAAATTTTGCCCTTGCTGGCACACAGAGGAAAGCACTCGGCCAAAACGACCGTAAATTTAAATTTGATATTGAAGGAAAAACCTATTCCAAGAAACTCCAAGAGGGGACCTCCCATGTCCCCTACTACAAAAAAAGAGGGGTCAAAATCTATCTTTTTCTCCTCAAACCCCTAACCTCCAGCAGTGCTGCAATTAATATACCAGCCCTAAATGTTTTTTTTTTTTCCTTTACACCTTAAGCAGTCCCTTCTAGAGTACCCTACTGGAGTTTTGGGCCCCTGCCCCCATACAAACCTTCAGGCTTTTATAGGTTTGAACTAATTTGGATTTTAAAGGAATTACTGTTCGGCGTGGAATATTTGATTCAAATTATAAAGGAGAAATTCAAATTATGATGTCAGCTCAGATTCTATGGCAATTCAAAAGGGGGGACAAAAATTTGTCTCGCAATTACTTCATCCTTGCCTTACACTTTCTATTAACTTCTCTACTAATGTAGGGAGAGGCAATTTGGAAATACAGATCAAAAACATATCAGTTATGGACATCATTGTTAATTTAAATATGTCTACCAAATATAAATTTCAAAATTTAACGGTGTTAGTAAAATGATTTTCTGGACCCCCCAGCAAAGCTTGTCTTAATATTATCATTTCGAAAGTATTTTGGCCATCAAGTCCTGACCTATACAAAAGGTCTCTTGCCAAAATTTGCAGGAATTTTTCAAAGCCAAAGTACAATAAATTTATCAAAACTGTATTCAAATCTACACATATCGTTAGACCAAAAGGCCAACCTACAACATAAAGACTTTATGTGATAGATGCACCCCTTAATCTCATAGGTAGGAGTCTTACTTATGCAATGGCAAACTTCAGATATAACATTCCAATATTTTTCCTAGGGGCCACTGCTCATTTTACAAACAAAACAGTTATTAAAAGTAACGGAGAAAATTTATGCGAAAATCTTATGATCTATTTAGACAAAGCAATGGCCCCTTAATGAAAGAAAAATTATAAGCTACTAAAGAAAGCTTATATTTAACACACAATTAAAAAAGGAAACATATTGAAGAAATCTTGCATTTTATTGGAAGGACTCTTTCGCTATTTGTGTTATAACAAAGGGCAAATATAAGAGGGAGTAAAGTTCAATATACCACAAATCATCTCGAGAGGAGAGCAGATTTACCTGGCTTTGACAAAAGAGGAATGCCAGTTTTTCATAAGCACTTCATAGAAGGAGACATCTCCTGAGCTATAAGAATGTAAGAGGAACCCGGGTAATTAGCTGCTTGCCTCAAATGGAATGGACACGAGATGCCCTTACTACTCGAACATTATGACGGATTTCCCTTGCAGTGATTTGAAATTCGCAGGCTCGTACTTTCATGCTCACATAGATGATAGGAATTCTGGAATATCCCCTGTGAGGAGACTTAGAGAAAGCCTTGATTTCCTGCCTCATCTTGGACAAGAGGCCTCAATCCCCTTTCACAACTCGAGGGAGGAACAGCGGCATTTCAATGCTTTTAAAAGAACACGATGCCTGACTCCTCTTGAAAATTTGATAGAAATCCAATATCCTTGTAGGAAACTGGAAAAGGAACCCTGGGACTCCCACTCTCACCTCAAGAGGAACATGCGGAAGCCTATTGCCATGCAAGCCTCGAGCGAGATATTCTGATGTGTCCCTCGCAATATAGACAGGAGTGCTGACGTCACTGATTACGAAACTCGAGTTTTGATGGGCCATCCCCGTCCTGAACCCTCCAGGAATAGTGCATCCAGTTTCCCCGCAACAACCTCTATAAAAAAACAAGAAAAAAATCCATGAGAAATTCCCCCATCGCCAACGCAATGAGGCTCCCATTCCCCTTGCAATGCATACAGACCTAAATCCGTGTTCCACATCAAACACTCAAAAGGAGCCTGGACTTCCTGGATGCAAACACCAGAGAATCCCGAAGAACACTGTCAGAGAAAGTCTATAGGGGCCCTGAGGTCACGCAGCAATAAAAGGCCCTAAAGAGATTCGGTTGCCCTGAAATCAACTCAAGTTTTAGGCCCCGATTTTTGCCCTGTATTGGCGTCCAGAGCCCATCCCACATTCCCCATCAAACACAAACAGGGACATTAACTTCCATCAGGCAACTCCAGAGATTCCCCGAAAACAACAACCAAAGTCTAGAATAACACCAACCTTAGCACCGGCAACTCGAGAAAAGCTCCGTGTACCCAAATTATCTCAAGATGAGAGCGGATTTCCTGGCAAGCCGTCTCAAGAGGAATGAGGACATTCCACAAGCACCTAAGATGAGGCATCTCTCAGCAGTAGGTATGTGAGGGGCAATCTGAGTTTTCTGCCTCAAGAAGAACGGACACCGAGATGCCATGACTCGAAATAAGGCGGATTTCCCTGCAGTGACTTGAAAGCAGGCTCGTCTTTCATCTCACAAGGTGAAGGGATGTCTGAATCCCCTGTGGAGACCCTAGAGAAAGCCCTAGTTCAACCGCCTCATCTCGACGGGATGCCTCACATCCCTTTGACAATGCGAAAGTAACCGGAGTTCAATGAGTTCAATGTTTCAAAAGGAGATGGTGCCTGAGTCTGCTTTGAAAATTGACAGGAATTCCAATATCCCTGTGGCAACTGGAAAGAGAACCTGGGTCTCAAGACATTACCTCGAGAGGCATCCCTAATGCCCTGCCAAGCGTCGACGAGAATACCGAGGTGTCCCAAGCAACTAGACAGGAGTCCTGACGTAGCTGAACAAACCAGAGTTTTGAAGGGCCATTCCCATCTTAACTCGAGAATATTCCCAAGGTTTCCTGCTGCAACTCGAGAAAAACCATGAAAACTTCCCACGCTGTGAGAATGAGGCTCGATTCCCATTCATAGATTGTAGAGTAATTTCGTGTTTCTCGTCAAAAATAAAGGAGCTGTGACTTCCTCTGGATGGAACTCCAGAGAGTCCCCAAGAACAATGACACAAGTATAGAGGGACCCAGAAGACACACAAACAGCAGCATGAAAGCATTCCCTGTACCCTCAAATCAGCAACTCGAGATGAGGCCTGAATCCCCTGCATTAGATCCAGAGCCATTCCAGCTGTCAACGTCAAACACAACAAGTGGCTGTGGCTTTCCTTAATCAACTCCGGAGATAACCCGGGAACACACCGTCCAACTATCTATAGAGGAACACCAAGTTCAGCACAGCAATCCGAGAGAAAAGCTGACCGTGTAGTGTTTTACCAAAGGTTAAACATTTTGTCGAGAGTTAGTAGATGATTCAATGGGTTCGACTCACAGGAAGGTCCAATCTTTCTACAGCACATGGCTCAAGACAAGGAGTTTCTCAGATATAGGAATGTTAAGTAGAGGACCATGAGCCCTGTGCTGCCCCAAGTGGGGTAATGGACACCGAGATGCCCTGACTCGAAATAAGGCCATGGATATCCCTGCAGTGATTTGAATGCAGGACCGTCTTTCATTTCACAAGGTGAAGGGATGTCTGAATCCCTCTGTGGAAACTTTATGAGAAAATAAGCACTAGTTTCCCCGCCTCATCTCGAGAGGAGGCCTCACATACTTCTTTGAAAATTTGAAAGGAAATTGGAGTTCAATGCTTTCAAAAGGAGACGATGCCATGAATCCTATTGAAAATTGATAGAATCCAATATCCTGTGACACCTGGAAAGGGAACCTGGGTCCCAGGTCTCAACTAAAGAGGGGTCCCTATTTTCCCTGCCAATCCTCGAGGAGAGAATCCCGATGTGTCCCCTGGCAACTAGACATGGAGTCCTGACGTCTCTGAATAAACATGAGTTTTGAAGGGCCATCCAAGACCTAACTCGAGAATATGCCTCAGGTTCCGCCGACAACTCGAGGAAAAAATACCACGAGACTTCCCCCACTCGCGGTGTCAGATGAGGCCCAGATTCCCCTGCATTGCATGCAGAGCAATTCCATGTTCCCCATCAAACCACATTCGAAAGTAAACTGGGACTTCCTGGAAGGAAAATCACAGAGAGTCCCCAAGGACACACTGTCACAAGTCTAGAGGAACCCTGATTGTCACTCAGCAGCAAAAAGAAAGGGCTCTGTTGTTTCGCAAATTTTGAGTCAGATAAGTCCAGATTCCCTGCATGTTGCTCCAGAGCCATCCCGAATTCCCCATCAAACACGAGAAGTGGCTTGACTTCCTTTAAACAGCAACAGAGTATCCCCCGAAGAACACACGTCCAAAAAGTCCAGAGCGAACACCAAGTTCGCAGAGCAACGCTTTAAGACAAAACTGCTTAGTACCCTGACCTTGTAGACTGAAACATTGGCTCTGACATTGTCCCCCTTTAGTAATACTTGGGACAGTTGCAGTTTGTTTTAGGTTTGTGGAACTCTATCTCATTCCTGAAAGAAGTTTCTTATACTTCAGCCTGTATATACTATAAGAGAAAAATCATTAAAGCACCTTTGCTTCATTAGAGCTTAGGTCCACACGGTCTGTTTTTTGTCTCGGCTCGGTGACTCTTTTTCTCTCTACTCCTCTCTCACTTTTTTGGCTGACTCCCTGGAGCGTGGAGACCCGTCGTGCTACTTTTCTGGGCCCCGGGCATTCTAAGAACCCCTCGAGAAGAGGCGCCTGGTTTACCTTGGTGGAGTGATGCACGCCCTGTGTCAAGGATAATATTTGGCCCTCTGTGCAAACCAAGGGAAATCAGCCTTCTTCACTCTTTTCCTTTCTGATCGCCAACCTAAATCCGACCACAAGGTTACCGGTCCATTAATGGACCCAGCAAATGTGGCAATAGAACAGGGACATTGGTATATCAGTGGTACATCGGTGTGGTGTGGACTGATGTACCTACTGAGGTCTGTAATACTGAGGTGGGTTAAAAAGGTGGCCAGCCCCATTATTTTTCTACTTTGCTCACCACTTCTTTACATTTCAGGTGACTTCTGGTTTCACGCCAGTGAATAGAGGCTTGCCCCTTCAAACAGTAGTATGAACATTATTCCTTAGTTTCCTGATCAATGCAATTTTGACTTATAAATTTGGCTCTGGTTCAATAAGAAAATTTTTGAATGAGCAATCAATGAAAGGAAAAACTTATTCCAGATCTCATCTCTATCCAATAAGCCACTTTAATCTACAGCTGTACCTTTCTGCCCATTTCACATGTATAATCTAGCCCTTCCAAAGATTCAGCAACAGACATGACAAATATTATATCTATATATATAGATATATATATATAATATATAATATAATAAAATATAAATTAAAATGATTAAACTTTACCCAAAAAGTGCTCAAATTAAAACAATACAAAATAATCTCAATAAATGTTTCTATGCGTAGCCCTGGCCAGGGCTGGCTCTCCTAAATTGTTCTTCTTCCTCTTGACATACTAGTGTCCGGCAACTGATCCACGAATTGTCTCTTTGTTTGGAACATAATGAAAAAAGTTACCTTTAATTATTAAACTAGACAGAAGCATCTATTTCCCATATACTGGAATTGAGAAGAAACTTAAAAAACAGCTATAGAAATACTTACTTAAGAATGCCTATCAGAAATGTCAAGAGCTATAGCTGCTATTTTTTCAGACTAGGAATTATATTGATTATATAAAGGCTTGTCAAAACTAGGATCAAAAACTTAAAAAGATGCAAAAATTTACCCCCCCCTTTTTTGACCCTCCCCCCCCTTACCCCGTACGCCTCCCTCCCCTACCCCGCCCACCACTTTTACACCCCTACGCACAACCCTACTTACGACGTCACGTCCCCCACTATCGTTACCCCCTTTTTTACCACCCCCCCACGTTACACCGACCACCCCCCTACCATTTTACCCCCCCTCTACCTACCGCCCCCTACCTACGCGCCCTTACCCTTTACCACCCCCCCCCCCTTATTATTTTTACTCTTTATTACCATTAATTTTTACCGTACCCCCCCCCCCCTACCCCCTACCTTTTACCCCCCCACACCCCCTACCGCATATTTATTACCCCCCTTATTTACTTCCCCCCCCCCCTTTTACCTTTATTAAGGCTTTAGTACCCCCCCTACCCCCCTACCCCCTCCACGCAAATATACGTTTTAAACCCTCTGTTACCCCTCCACCATAATATTTTTTTATACCCTGCCCCCCCCCCCCCTTTTTTTTACCCCTACCCCCTTACACCCCCCCACACCCCCCCCGTACCCCACTTTTACTTTTACCCTTTTTTTTACCCCCCCCCTACCCTCCCTTTTTACTCCCTTATTTTTTTACTCCCATACTACCCCCCCCCCTCCGTTGTTACCCTTACCCCACATTACGTATTTACTACCCCCCATACAGCCCCAACTAAACACATACTACCCATCCCCCCACCCCCCACATACCCCCCCAACCCCCTCCCAGACCCCCTTACCCTTTACCCCCTACTCCCCTCCCGCCCCCTACTGAAACAATGCTAAAACCTTTTAAAAAAGAGCAATAGAAGGATGCTTTTACATGTGGACATATATATCATTTTAAAAAAGAAGGAACTGAACTAAGAAGGATAATTAAAAAAAGCTTCAAAAAATTGGCCCTATGCTGGCACAGAGGAAAGAGCTCTCGGCCATAGACCGTATAATAAAATTTGTCTATTGAAGGAAAACCGTATTCCCAAGAAACTCCATAAAGAAGGGGAACTCCCATGTTCCCCTACTACAAAAATGATGGGGCAAAATCTTTATTCTTTGCACGCCTATCAAAAAACCCTCACCTCTCAGCAGTGCTGCAATTAAATCTAACAGCCTACATGTTTTTTTTTCTGTTAACCCTTAAAGCAAGTTCTCCTTCTTATGAGTACCTAACTGGTACGTTCTGGCCCCCTGCTCCCACACAACCTTCAGGCTTTCATAGGTTTGAACACTTAATGTTAGCTTCATCTAAAGGAACGTACTGTTTCGGCGTGGTAATAATTGATCTCATATATCTTGGATTTTTTAAAGATAGAAAAAGGAGAAATCAGTCAAATTTGTATGTATTTGTCAGCTCAGATTCTATTGGCAATTAAAAAAAGGGGGAGACAAATTAATTTCAGCATTTACTTGCTTATGCCTTACACATTCTACTCCATACTTTCTCTAACTAGATTCCGTAGGAGAGGGCTGCTTCTTATAGTGAAAATACAGATCAAAAATATTCAATCCCTTATCTGTAATGGACCATCATATTTATGTTAGTGATTAGTACTGTAGTATGGTACTGTGACGCAAATATTAAATATTCAAAAATTAACGGTAACACAAAAGTTATTTTCTGTGACCCCCCATCGCACAACGCGTTTAATTATTAATATATTCGAAAGTATTTTGGCCCAAATCCTGACCTATACAAAAGGTCTCTTGCCCAAATGCAGAATTTTTCAAGTCCAAAGTACAATAATTTTATCAATATTCAAAATCAACACATATGTTATACCAAAAGGCCAACCTACAACATAAAGACTTTAAATGTGAATAGAAGCACCTCTTAATCACATAGGAAAGGTCTTACTTATCAATGGCAAACTCAGATTACATTCCAAATTTTTTTTTCCTAAGGGGCCACTGCTCATTTTTACAAACAAACAGTTATTAAAGTAACGGAGAAATAATTTAAGCTCCTATTGTAGACAAAGCAATGGCCCCCTTACAAGTAAAAAATTTTATCAGTTACTAAAGAACTTATAAAAACACGCAGTTAAAAGGAACCATATTGAAGAATCTTGCACTTTTTGGTGAACTCTCTTATTTTTGTTATACCAAAGGAAATAGTAAATGTCGAAAAGTAATTAATATTACCAAAATCATCTCGAGAGGGAGAGCAGATTACTGGCTTTAACAAAAGAGAATGCAGTTTTCATAAGCACTTCAAGAGGAGACATCTATGAGCTATAAGATGTAAGAGGAACCCGGATTTGCTGCTAAATGGAATGGAACGGAGATGCCTTACTGAAATATGACCGGATTTCCCGCAGTGATTTGAATGCAGGCTCGTCTTTCATCTCACAAGATAAAGGGGATGTTGAATCCCTGGGAGATTAGGGGAACCCTTGATTTCTCCCTCATTGGACAAGAGGCCTCAATCCCTTACAACTCGAGAGGAACCGGGTTTTAAATGCTTTAAAAAAACACGTCCCTGACCCCTCTAAAAATTGTGGGAAAAACCCTTTTCCCTTGAGGAAACTGGAAAGGAACCCGGGACCCCCTCCTCCCCTAAGAGGAATGCCTTTTTTTTTTTTCCCATGCAACCCTCGGGGGAAATTTCCGATGTGTCCTCGCAACAGACAGGAGTGCGACGTCATGAACAAAATCGAGTTTTGAGGGGCCATCCCCGCCCGATCAGGAATTGCCCAGTTCCCTGCAAAAAATAAAAAAAAAACCAGGGAAAATTTCCCCCCTCCCCAACAAATGAGGCCCCTTTCCCCCTGAATGAAATACAGCCCAAATTTTGGTTCACATCAAACAAAAGGAGCTGGATTTCTGGAAAAAAACACCAGAGAATCCCAAAGAACTGTCACAAGTCTATGGGGGCCCTGAGGTCACGCAGAAAAACCAAAGAGATTCGTTTGCCCAAAAATAACTCAATTTGAGGCCGATTGCCTGTTTTGGGTCCGAGCCACCCCACACCCCCATAAAAACACGTTAACGGGTTTAATTTCCCACAGGCAACCCCAGAGACCCCCGGGAAAACAAAACCCAAAAGTCTAGAATAACCCCAACCCTTAGCACCGCAACTCGAAAAAAAGCCCCTTTGTCCCCCAATTATTAAAGTGAGAGGGATTTCCGGCCCGTTAAGAGGAATGAGGAATTCCACAAGATTAAGATGAGGATCTTCAGCTAGGTATGTGGGGGGCAATCTGAGTTTTCTGCCCAAAAAGAAGGCACCGAGATCCCCGATAAATAGGGGATTTCCTGCGGACTTGAAAGCGGTGTCTTACATTCAAAAGGGAAAGGGGATGTTAAAATCCTTGGAGCCCTTTTGAGAAAGCCTAGTTCCCCGCCCTATTCGACGGGATGCCTAAAATTCCCTTTTGACAATGCGAAAGTAACCGGAGTTCAATGAGTTCAATTTTTTAAAAAGGAGATGGTCCCTGAGTTGCTTGAAATTGCAGGAATTCCAATATCCTGGGAAACGGGAAAGGAAGGGTTAAAGATTCCCTCGAGAGGCATCCAAATCCCTGCAAGCTCGACGGAAACCAGGTGTCCAAAGCAACTAGACAGGAGTCCTGGTAGCTGAACAACCGGGTTTTTAAAGGGGCCCTTTCCCTTTAACTCGAAAATATTCCAAGGCCCTGCTGCAATCGAAAAAAACCATAAAATTTCCCCCCACGCTGTGAGAAGAGGCTGTTTCCCATTCATAGATTGTAGAGAAATTTTGTTTCGTCAAAAAAAGGAGCTGTGATTCTGGATGGAACCCCAGAGAGTCCCCAAGAACAATGACAAAATTTTGAGGGGCCCCAAAAGTCACAACAGCAGATGAAAATTCCCGTACCCAAATCAATCGGGAGGCCTGCCCTGCTTAGGTCAGAGCATTCCATTAACGTCAAACAAAACAAGTGGTTTGGGTTTTCCCTTAAATCAATCCGGAGAAACCCGGGAAACCGCCCCCGATATAAGGAACACCAGTTCGACGCAACCCGAGAAAAGCTCGTGTACCAAAAATCATTGAGGTGAGATGTTTCCCATGGGTTCACTCACAGGAAGGCCATCTTTTACGCCCCTAAGACAAGGGTTTCTCAGTTGGGAAGGTTAAGAGACCCCAGAGTGTGCGCCCAAGTGGAATGGCCCCGAGATCCCGCTCGAAAAAAGGCCGGTACCCCTGCAGTGTTTTGAATGAGGGGGTTTTCATTTCAAAAGGTGAAGGGATGTCTGAATCCCCGTGGAAATTTTTGAAAAAGCACTAGTTCCCGCCCATTCGAGAGGAGGCCCCTCACATACTTTGAAAATTTGAAAGGAAATTGGAGTTCAATGTTTTTAAAAGGAGACGATCCCTAAATCTATTAAAAATTGATGGGGAATCCAATTCTGTAAAACCCCGGGAAAGGGAATGGGTCCAAGTCCAACTAAAGAGGGGTCCCTTTTTCCCCTGCCAATCTGAGGGAATCCCGATGTGTCCCTGGAATACAATGAGCCCTGACGTTTAAATAAAAGATTTTTAAAGGGGGCCATCCAAGCCCTAATCGAGAATTGCTCGGTTTTTCCGCCACAACTGGAAAAACAGAGACTTCCCTCGGGTAGATGAGCCCCGTTCCCTGCATTGAGAGAGAAATTTTCCATGTTCCCAAACATAAAAGAAAAAATGGTTCCTGGAAAAAACCCCAGAGAGCCCCCAAGGACAGTGTAAAGCTAGAGGAACCCGATGTCTCGCAGCAAAAAAAAAAGGGCTTGTGTTTGAAAATCGAGTCGAGAAAAAGCCCGATTCCCTGCATGAGCTCCGGCCATCCGATTCCCATCAAAAGGGAAAAGTGGCTTGATTTTTTTTAAACAGCAAAGAGTTTCCCAAAAAAACCGTCAAAGTCCAGAGGAACAAAGTTCAGGGGAATCGCTTTAAGACAAAATGTTTGTCCCTGACCTTGTGAAAAATTTTTACTCTTGTCCCTTTGTAACCGTTGCGTTTGTTTGGTTTGGGGAAACCCTTATCTTTCCCCAAAAGAAGTTTTTTTATTTTACCCTGTATTATCATAAAAAAAATCTTAAAGCCCTTTGCTTCATTAGAGCTTAGGTCCCCGGTTTTTTTTTTTGTTCGCTTCTTTTTTCCTCTCTCTCTCTTTTTTCTGGGACTCTCTGGGGTGGGCCCCGTGTGCTCATTTTTCTGCCGGGGGTTTAAAAACCCCCCTCGAGGGGGCCCCGGGTCCCTTGGTGAGTGATGCACCCCCTCTGAAGGATAATTTGGGCCCCTTGTGAAAACCAAGGAATCGCTTTTTCCCCTTTTTTTTCCTTTTGATCGCCAACCCCGGACCAAAGGGTTTCCCCGGCCATTTTTCCCAGCAAATGTGGATGGAAACAGAGACAATTTAGGGGTAATCGGGGGGAGTGATTGATTACCTATGAGGTCTGTAAATATGAGGGGGTTTTAAAAGTCTGGCCAGCCCCATTATTTTTTACTTTGCTCACACTTTTTTTCATTCGGGGACTTTGGTTTCACGCAGTGAATAGGGGTTCCCTTCAAACAGTGTAGAACATTACCCTTATTTTCTTGATAATGCTTTTTGATTTTAAAATTTGGCTTGGTCAAAGAAAATTTTGAATGAGCAATCAAAGAAGGAAAAATTATTCCAGTTCATCTCTAGCCTATATGCACTCTTATTAAAGCTGTATTTCTGCCATTTCAATGTATATTCTAGCCCTTCCAATATTCAGAACGACAAAACATATTATTATTATCTATATATATATATATATATATATATATATAATTAAATGATTAAACTTTACAAAAGCTCAATTAAAACAATACAAAATATCTCAAAATTTTCTTGCTAGCCCTGCCCTGGCTGCTCCAAATGCTTCTCCTCTGCCAACAGTCGCAACTCCAAATGTCTCTTTGTTGGAACCTAATGAAAAGTTACCTTAATTTTTAAACTAGACTAGAAGCTTCTATTTCCCATACTGGAATTGGAGAAGAAACTAAAAAACAGCTAGAGAAATTACTTACTATGATAAAGCCATATCAAAAATGTCAAAGAGCTATAGCTGGCTATTTTTTTCAGACTAGGAATATTCTTGATTATATAAAGGCTTGTCACAAATCTAGGATAACAAACTTACAAATATGCAAATACTAGGCTTGAAACAATGCTACACAACCTGTTTAAAAAGAAAAAGAAGGCTGCTTTAACATGTGTGAGATAATATACTGTTTAAAAAGGGGACTGCCCTAAGAAGGCTAATAAAAAGCTTCCAAAAAATTGCCCATGCTGGCCACAGAAAGGATAGCACTGGGCCAAATACAGGAAAATTAAATTTTATATTGAAGGAAAACCGAATCCAAGAAACTCCAAAGAGGGGACCTACCCATGGTCCCCTGCAAACAAAACGATGGGCAACTTTCTCTACATTGCCCTCAAACCCTCAACGTCCATCAGTGCATTCAATAAATATACCACCCGTTAGAATGATTTTTTTCACTTTAACCCATAAGGCAGTCCCTTCTAGAGTACCCCTACTGGAGTTTGGGCCC
>JAJLRB010002696.1:0-13512 GCA_020976825.1 Odocoileus hemionus | reverse complement strand
GCTTCCATGTCCTGGCTATTATAAACAGTGCTGCAATGAACATTGGGGTGCACGTGTCTCTTTCAGATCTGGTTTCCTTGGTGTGTATGCCCAGAAGTGGGATTGCTGGGTCATATGGCAGTTCTATTTCCAGCTTTTTAAGAAATCTCCACACTGTTTTCCATAGTGGCTGTACTAATTTGCATTCCCACCAACAGTGTAAGAGGGTTCCCTTTTCTCCACACCCTCTCCAGCATTTATTGCTTGTAGACTTTTGGATAGCAGCCATCCTGACTGGCGTGTAATGGTACCTCATTGTGGTTTTGATTTGCATTTCTCTGATAATGAGTGATGTTGAGCATCTTTTCATGTGTTTGTTAGCCATCTGTATGTCTTCCTTGGAGAAATGTCTGTTGAGTTCTTTGGCCCATTTTTTGATTGGGTCATTTATTTTTCTGGAGTTGAGCTGGAGGAGTTGCTTGTATATTTTTGAGATTAATCCTTTGTCTGTTGCTTCATTTGCTATTATTTTCTCCCAATCTGAGGGCTGTCTTTTCACCTTGCTTATAGTTTCCTTTGTTGTGCAAAAGCTTTTAAGTTTCATTAGGTCCCATTTGTTTATTTTTGCTTTTATTTCTAAAATTCTGGGATGTGGGTCATAGAGGATCCTGCTGTGATTTATGTCAGAGAGTGTTTTGCCTATGTTCTCCTCTAGGAGTTTGATAGTTTCTGGTCTTACATTTAGATCTTTAATCCATTTTGAGTTTATTTTTGTGTATGGTGTTAGAAAGTGTTCTAGTTTCATTCTTTTACAGGTGGTTGACCAGTTTTCCCAGCACCACTTGTTAAAGAGGTTATCTTTTTTCCATTGTATATCCTTGCCTCCTTTGTCGAAGATAAGGTGACCATAGGTTCGTGGATTTATCTCTGGGCTTTCTATTCTGTTCCATTGATCTATATTTCTGTCTTTGTGCCAGTACCATACTGTCTTGATGACTGTGGCTTTGTAGTAGAGTCTGAAGTCAGGCAGATTGATTCCTCCAGTTCCATTCTTCTTTCTCAGGATTACTTTGGCTATTCGAGGTTTTTTGTATTTCCATACAAATTGTGAAATTATTTGTTCTAGTTCTGTGAAAAATACCGTTGGTAGTTTGATAGGGATTGCATTGAATCTATAGATTGCTTTGGGTAGTATAGCCATTTTGACAATATTGATTCTTCCAATCCATGAACACGGTATATTTCTCCATCTGTTTGTGTCCTCTTTGATTTCTTTCATCAGTGTTTTATAGTTTTCTATGTATAGGTCTTTTGTTTCTTTAGGTAGATATACTCCTAAGTATTTTATTCTTTTTGTTGCAATGGTGAATGGTATTGTTTCCTTAATTTCTCTTTCTGTTTTCTCATTGTTAGTGTATAGGAATGCAAGAGATTTCTGTGTGTTAATTTTATATCCTGCAACTTTACTGTATTCATTGATTAGCTCTAGTAATTTTCTGGTAGAGTCTTTAGGGTTTTCTATGTAGAGGATCATGTCATCTGCAAACAGAGAGAGTTTCACTTCTTCTTTTCCTATCTGGATTCCTTTTACTTCTTTTTCTGCCCTGATTGCTGTGGCCAAAACTTCCAAAACTATGTTGAATAGTAGTGGTGAGAGTGGGCACCCTTGTCTTGTTCCTGATTTCAGGGGAAATGCTTTCAATTTTTCACCATTGAGGGTGATGCTTGCTGTGGGTTTGTCATATATAGCTTTTATTATGTTGAGGTATGTTCCTTCTATTCCTGCTTTCTGGAGAGTTTTAATCATAAATGGATGTTGAATTTTGTCAAAGGCTTTTTCTGCATCTATTGAGATAATCATATGGTTTTTTATCTTTCAATTTGTTAATGTGGTGTATTACATTGATTGACTTGTGGATATTAAAGAATCCTTGCATTCCTGGGATAAAGCCCACTTGGTCATGATGTATGATTTTTTTAATATGTTGTTGGATTCTGTTTGCTAGAATTTTGTTAAGGATTTTTGCATCTATGTTCATCAGTGATATTGGCCTGTAGTTTTCTTTTTTTGGCATCTTTGTCTGGTTTTGGAATTAGGGTGATGGTGGCCTCATAGAATGAGTTTGGAAGTTTACCTTCTTCTGCAATTTTCTGGAAGAGTTTGAGTAAGATAGGTGTTAGCTCTTCTCTAAATTTTTGGTAGAATTCAGCTGTGAAGCCATCTGGTCCTGGGCTTTTGTTTGCTGGAAGATTTCTGATTACAGTTTCGATTTCCTTGCTTGTGATCATTTTGTTAAGATCTTCTATTTCTTCCTGGTTCAGTTTTGGAAAGTTATACTTCTCTAAGAACTTGTCCATTTCTTCCAAGTTGTCCATTTTTTTGGCATAGAGCTGCTGGTAGTAGTCTCTTATGATCCTTTGTATTTCAGTGTTGTCTGTTGTGATCTCTCCATTTTCATTTCTAATTTTGTTAATTTGGTTCTTCTCCCTTTGTTTCTTAATGAGTCTTGCTAATGGTTTGTCAATTTTGTTTATTTTTTTAAAAAAAACCAGCTTTTAGCTTTGTTAATTTTTGCTATGATCTCTTTAGTTTCTTTTGCATTTATTTTTGCCCTAATTTTTAAGATTTCTTTCCTTCTACTAACCCTGGGGTTCTTCATTTCTTCCTCCTCTAGTTGCTTTAGGTGTAGAGTTAGGTTATTTATTTGACTTTTTTCTTGTTTCTTGAGGTAGGCCTGTAATGCTATGAATCTTCCCCTTAGCACTGCTTTTACAGTGTCCCATAGGTTTTGGGTTGTTGTGTTTTCATTTTCATTCATTTCTATGCATATTTTGATTTCTTTTTTGATTTCTTCTATGATTTGTTGGTTATTCAGAAGCGTGTTGTTTAGCCTCCATATGTTTGAATTTTTAATAATTTTTTTTTTCCTGTAATTGAGATCTAATCTTACTGCACTGTGGTCAGAAAAGATGACTGGAATGATTTCAATCTTTTTGAATTTACCAAGACTAGATTTATGGCCCAGGATGTGATCTATTCTGGAGAAGGTTCCGTGTGCACTTGAGAAAAAGGTGAAGTTGATTGTTTTGGGGTGAAACGTCCTATAGATGTCAATTAGGTCTAGCTGGTCCATTGTGTCCATTAAAGTTTGTGTTTCCTTGTTCATTTTCTGTTTAGTTGATCTATCCATAGTTGTGAGTGGGGTATTAAAGTCTCCTACTATTATTGTGTTACTATTAATTTCCTCTTTCATACTCGTTAGTGTTTGCCTTACATATTGCGGTGCTCCTATGTTGGGTGCATATATATTTATAATTGTTATATCTTCTTCTTGGATTGATCCTTTGATCATTATGTAGTGTCCATCTTTGTCTCTTTTCACAGACTTAATTTGAAAGTCTATTTTATCTGATATGAGTATTGCGACTCCTGCTTTCTTTTGGTCTCCGTTTGCGTGGAATATTTTTTTTCCAGCCCTTCACTTTTAGTCTGTATGTGTCCCTTGCTTTGAGGTGGGTCTCTTGTAGACAGCATATATAGGGTTGCTTTTGTATCCATTCAGCCAGCCTTTGTCTTTTGGTTGGGGCATTCAACCCATTTACATTTAAGGTAATTATTGATAGGTATGGTCCCGTTGCCATTTATTTTGTTGTTTGGGGTTCACGTTTATACCACCTTTCTGTGTTTCCTGTCTAGAGAAGATCCTTTAGTATTTGTTGAAGAGCTGGTTTGGTGGTGCTGAATTCTCTCAGCTTTTGCTTGTCTGTAAAGCTTTTGAGTTCTCCTTCATATCTGAATGAGATCCTTGCTGGGTAGAGTAATCTAGGTTGTAGGTTATTCTCTTTCATTACTTTAAGTATGTCCTGCCATTCCCTTCTGGCCTGAAGGGTTTCTATTGATAGATCAGCTGTTATCCTTATGGGAATCCCTTTGTGTGTTATTTGTTGTTTCTCCCTTGCTGCTTTTAATATTTGTTCTTTGTGTTTGATCTTTGTTAATTTGATTAATATGTGTCTTGGGGTGTTTCGCCTTGGGTTTATCTGTTTGGGACTCTCTGGGTTTCTTGGACTTGGTTGGCTATTTCCTTCCCCATTTTAGGGAAGTTTTCAGCTATTATCTCCTCGAGTATCTTCTCATGGCCTTTCTTTTTGTCTTCTTCTTCTGGGACTCCTATGATTCGAATGTTGGGGCGTTTCACATTGTCCCAGAGGTCCCTGAGGTTGTCCTCATTTCTTTTGATTCTTTTTTCTTTTTTCCTCTCTGCTTCATTTATTTCCACCATTTTATCTTCTAACTCACTTATCCTATCTTCTGTCTCTGTTATTCTACTCATGGTTCCCTCCAGAGTGTTTTTGATCTCATTTATTTCATTATTAATTTTTAATTGACTTTTTTTTTTATTTCTTCTAGGTCCTTGTTAAACATTTCTTGCATCTTCTCAATCTTTGTCTCCAGGCTATTTATTTGTAACTCCATTTTGTTTTCAAGATTTTGGATCATTTTTATTATCATTATTCTAAATTCTTTTTCAGGTAGATTCCCTATTTCCTCCTCTTTTGTTTGACTTGGTGGGCTTTTTTCATGTTCCTTTAGCTGTTGGGTATTTCTCTGCCTTTTCATCTTGTTTAGATTGCTGTGTCTGGAGTGGGCTTTCTGTATTCTTGTGGTCTGAGGTTCCTTTTTATTGTGGAGGTTTCACCCAGTGGGTGGGGTTGGACGATTGGTTTGTCAAGGTTTCCTGGTTAGGGAAGCTTGTGTCAGCGTTCTGGTGCGTGGAATTGGATTTCTTCTCTCTGGAGTGCAATGGAGTGTCCAGTAATGAGTTTTGCGATGGGTCTCTGTGTTAGGTGTGACTTTGGAGAGCCTGTATGTTGACACTCAGGTCTATGTTCCTGCGTTGCTAAAGAATTTGCATGGTATGTCTTGTACTGGAGCTTATTGGCTCTTGGGTGGTGGTTGGTTTTGGTGTAGGTATGGAAGCTTTTGGATGGTCTCTTATTCCTTAATGTTCCGTGTAGTCAGGAGTTTTCTGGTTTTCTCAGGATTTGGGCTCAAGTCTCCTGCCTCTGGATTTCAGTTTTATTCTTCCAATAGTCTCAAGGCTTCTCCAACTATACAGCACTGATAATAAAACTTCTAGGTTAATGGTGAAAAGATTCTCCACCGTGAGAGACAACCAGAGAGGTTCACAGAGTTACATGAAGAATAGGAGAGGGAGGAAGGAGATAGAGGTGAGCAGGAGGAGAAAAAGGGGACTCAAGAGGAGAGAGACAGATCTACGCAGTTATCTGTTCCCAAAGTGTTCTCCGTAGCCCAGACACCCACAAAGATTCACAGAGTTGGATTGGGAAGAGAAGGGGAATGGAGGAAATAGAGGTGTTCTGAGGTAGAAAACAGAGAGTCAAAAGTGGGAGAGTATCACCACACTCCTGAATAGAAATGGGAACTGAATATTGGATTCTTAAATGACCAAAATTTATATCACATACTACTGAAAAACAAAGATTGAAAATCTAGTGTAGAGGTTAGACTCTTTGAAATACAATATTTAAAAACAAAAACACAAAAAAAAATTTAGAACTGTATATGAAGTTCGGTTTAAAAATAGGGTTTCTCTCTCTCTTTTTTTTTTTTTTTTGCAAGGTTTTAGTGAAATGAAAATGAAAGTTAAGGAATAATAGAGGAGTATTAGAGGACTCTAAAAGGAAATAGGAGAGAAAAACAAAAAAGAAAAAAAAAAAAAAAAAAAATTTTTTCCCTAATTAAAAAAATCGTAAAAATATATGAAAATGAAAGTTGAGGAGTAATGGGGGAGTAATAGGGAATTATAAAAGAAAATAAAAGAGAAAAAATAAAAAATAAAAAAAAAGGAAAGAAAAAAATTTTTTTTTTTAATTAAAAAAAAATATGTACATATATATCTAGGAATTTCTCTGGGGTTGTTGCGGTCAGCGTAGGTTCAGTTCAATTTCAGATAGCTCCTCTTTTCAGCTTACACTTCTCGATATCTGTAGGCCCCTTCCCGTGTAGTCGGTGTTACCTTCAGGGATTTTTAATCTGTTGCACCAGTCCTTTCTGAAGCGGTTCCCTTTGTTTATTTGGCTTCTGTTTGCCGTCTCTTTGGTGTCTAATTTCCGCCCTGACACAGGCGGGCGGAGGTGATCTCTTATTTAGGTTCTCTAGTTCAGTTCAGTCCTGCTACGGGGAGGGCGGGGCGCTGCAGACAGATACCGCTCTGTGTGGGTAGCACTCACCGTGTTCCGGTCACACTGGGTTTGCCCCGCTCACGGGTGTCTGTGCTTTCGCCGTCTACACTGCTCAGGCTCCCGGCTGCTCTATATGGAGCGGGCCCTGCGTTGAGTGCGGTTCCAGTTTTCGGGTACTCCACAAAAGCGCAGATTCGGTTGCTCCTGCGTTTTGTGCCTTCCCCGGCCTGAGCGGTTCAGGCAGCCAGAGGCTTGGGCGTACTCTCCCGGGTGCAGCACGCCTTTTCCCTCCGCGGTGAGCGGCCCAGGCAGCCAGAGGCTTGGGCGCAATCTCCCCGGGTACGGCGCACTTTTTCCCTCCGCGGCCCCAGCACGCACCGCCAGTCGGGTCTCAGGAAGTCTTTAGCTAGAACCCGGAGGCCTGTTTGCAGTGTGGGAGGGGGTGGCTTCTCAGGGGCTAAGTTTGCCCTTTTCCCCTCCCCCCTGCCTCCTACCTCCAGCGGGGATGGGCCGGCTCTTCTCTGGAGATTCTCAGTCCCTTTGTTTTGCGAACCACCGGCAGTGTGTTCGGGCCAGTTAATTTTGTCCCTTGCTATCCCACAGTTTAAAAAAGCTCCCTCCGATTGCTCTCAGGGTCTTCGGGCCGGTCCTCACCCTAAGCAATGCCGCCCACTCCTCTCCGTTCCGCCCCGCTTGTTGCTGGCGGGTACGGGCGTCTGGGGTACTTTTCTGCTGGGAGTTGCTTTTAGGCACGTAATCTGTGGGCCTTGTTTAATTTTTCCTCCCAGTTAGAATGCCGAAAACTTCCCCCAGTCCCGCCAGTGAGAGGGTTTCCTGGTGATTGGAAACTTCCTCTCCCTCCCTTCCCGGGACGGTCTCCATCCGTAGCTCTTTTGTCTCCCTTTTTATCGTTTATATTTTGTCCTACCTCCCTTCGAAGACAATGGCTGCTTTTCTGGGCGCCTGATGTCCTCTGCTAGCGATCAGAAGTTGTTTTGTGAAATTTGCTCAGCGTTCAAATGTTCTTTCGATGAATTTGTAGGAGAGAAAGTGGTCTCTCCGTCCTATTCCTCCGCCATCTTGGCTCCTACCCCTCGTAAAAAAAATACTACACCATCTTAATTATTGTCTTACTTCATCAAGGACCCACTTAATCTGTTCGTTCAGATTGTTGGAGGTGAGCTGAGTCAGGAATGAAGGGCTTCCCTGCTGGCTCACACAGTAAAGAATGTGCCTGCAGTGCAAGAGACACAGGTTCAATCTCTGTGTTGGAAAAATCCCCTGGAGAGGAGAACGGCCACCCACTCCAGTGTTCTTGCCTGCAGTCCATGGAGATACAGAGAATTGGACATGACTGAGTGACTACTACTTTTAAACTGTTTTTTTTTTTTTTTTATTTTAAAGAAATGATAAGGTATATACAACACCTGGGCTTCCCAGATGGCTCAGTGGTAAAGAATCCTCCTGCCAATTCAGGAGGCACAGAGTTGCATCCCTGGGTTGGGAAGAGCCCCTGGAAAGGAAATGGCCACCCACTCCAGTATTCTTACTTTTAAAGTTCCATGGACAGAAGAATCTGGTGGGCTACAGTCTACAGTCTGGTGGGGTCACAAAGAGTCAGATGCAATTGAACACACAGGCACACACTCATAGTACAGCATTCCGTACCTTGTAAGGGAACCTACTTTGTTTTAATAGGGCAACTTTTCATCTTTCTCCTAAAGTTTTCACTTCTGTGTTTTAGGGGGCTGGTCACTTATCATCCTATAGCCAGTTTTCATGTCCATGAAAATGGGGTGTGATTAAGTGTTGAATTATGACCCAGAACACACATTTAATCCTAGAGTTTTGGGTTATTTAAAATTACTCATTGAGAAAAGCAATAACTACATATTGACCCAACCTATAGTTGAAAACACAGTGATTTGTTTATTGTTAATTGTTCAGTGAATAGCCAGGATTTACACTCAAAAACAGATAAATTGTTAAATGAATTGGCAGAGCTTGAGAGAGAAGTCTGTACATTTAGGTGCATACAGAAAAAAGGAAGTGATAAATATAGAGAATGAGAGAAGGGTTTACATAATTTGATAAGTGTATGGTTAGAGAATATGACATTTTAAAATTCATTTTCAATTAATGCTGATTTTTATTTCAACTGGAACATATTTTAAATTATTTGATCTGGAAATATCTGGTGACTTAGAAATACTAGAAGTGATGGGAGATGATATATGCACAGGAATAGAATTAACTATATTCTCAACGTGTTAGCCTTGTCCCTCTTCACCCTGAGATGTTCACAAACATCTACATCTGGGGTACAGGCCATTTTCTCTCAGGTAAATTATTTTCTTAATCAGAGAGGGATCTACGAGCCTGTGATGCAGCTTTTGAAATACAGTGTTTACTCTGGAAAGCCAAACTTGTGATAGCATCACAGCAGCGGTTGGGCAGTGCAGTCTGACTCGTCCTGTGCAGAGCCCAGCTAAGTCTGCATGTTCTGTGAAGTGTTGTCCCCACACGAATGTGTTAATGCACATTCTGCATCCTGTACCAAGTGCCACTGTGCGAGCTGAGAGGTTCACTTATCATATCAACTGAGAAGGGCTCACCTTCAACCTTCAGAGTTTGAAAATGGGAAACCTGAGCTGCTGTTCTGGAGGTAGGTTCCCACTGATCATCTGAGGGCTGTTCCTTCAAATGGGCTGCTTAATTTTTAGTGAAACTTTTCCTCTTTTTTTTTTTTTCATTTCCATCACTCTAGTTTATCTACAGAGTTGCAAATGTATTTTATAATCTTGTTTTATTCCTTAATTTAAATATTTTGATTCTTCTGTCAGATGGCTGCCTTAAATATCTTCCTAAATTTAGAAAAATATACAATTCTCCAGTGGCAGTTTTGTACACACTCTACTGGAGAACCGATGGAAAGAACTGAACCAGGAGAACCATGATGTCTCCCCAACAATGAACATTACAGGAAAAGGGAATTACAGCTGAAATCTAAATGCAGCTTCCCATGTCTACAATACTAGTAGTGTAGATTCAGAGACTTTTAAACAGGAAAGAAAATGGGATTTACTGGTGGGATTTCCATGGGTGCATGTGGGCAGGAACACTGTTTGGCTGTTGCCAGGGAGGTTGGTAAGATGGGGCAGTGCTGTTGGAGTAGTAGGATGAGCATTTGGTCACTGAGGGAAGGAGGGTCTTTCTGTTGACCCTCATTGGAGATCTTGGGGTGTGGTCTCCAGGCTGTGAGTATGGAGATGACTTTCAAAAAGAATATGGGGCTCTGTTGTCTTCCACTACAGGGTCTAAAGCATGATGAGGGGTTGATAGAGTAAGAATTTTAGTGAGGAAAGACTCAAGCTCCTGCCCATTCTTAGCTAGCACTTGGTTCAGGCTGCTCAAATCAGTGCTCAGTTCAGATCTGAGACTTTGAGCATCAGAAGCTTAATTAAGGCAGCAAAGCCCAGCACAGATAGAGACCTCCAGATCGAATTCACATTAACTCCTCATCCAGACTTAATCAGTAGAAGGGAAGCTAATTCTTGGTAGACCCATCATGTGGCCTTTGGTTTAGAAGGTTCTGAGCTCTGAGCCAATTTGGCCTACAATCAGACCACTGGTCACTCAGCAAGGTGACCTGGGCATTGAAAAGGCTGTTGTGACATGTTGACCATGTGAAGAATCTGTGGAGGATGGACAGAGTTGGAATCCTGTGGTCTTTCTGAGGGGCTTTGCCTCAGAAGAAACTTGTATTTTGGATCAGGAATTAAAATATAGTGGTAGAAGGAGGATTTGAGCTCTTTTTTAGGCTGAGGCATCTTCTCCAGGGCATCAGCTCTCATCCACAGAAAACTAGGTGCAGGCGAATTTGAGCGGGGGGGGGGGGGGGGGTTTTAGCAGTCTTTATTTTGTGACTCTTGGAAAGTCACTGGATCTCTCTAAATTTCAACACACTTCATTATAACATGGGTTACAGCCCCCACTTCATCCTCCCTTCCTCCCCAACAGGACTGGGTGTCAGAGGAGGTGTTAACAGATACTCTCCCTATGAACTGTAAAGCCTTGTTACTGTGCAAAAGCTGGACTAAGTTTCCATCCCCACTCGGATCCATCAAAATGCCTTCTTTCAACCACTACTAAAGGTCCACATTATTCTTACTGTCTATCAAAATTGAACACTTACACAGTGCTTGTGAAGCTTTTATATTTATTTGGCTGCATCGAGTCTTAGCTGTGGTGCGTGGGATCTTCATGGCATCCTGCAGATCTTTTGTTGTAGTGCACTGACTCCCTAGTTGTAGCATTTGAGCTCAGTAGTTGCAACGTGTTTTCTAAGTTGCTTCCATGCATGCAGGGTCTTATTTTCCTGATCAGAAATCAAACACCCATCCCCTGTATTGCAGGGCAGATTCTTAACCACTGGACTGCCCGGGAAGTCCCTCCTTTATTTTTCTAATATTTTACCTGTACTTAATCATTATTGGCCTCATAATACTAAAAATAGGTAATATTAACATTTCTTCAACTCAGCACAGGGAACTGAGGCAAAGAGGGATCCATATGTCTTTCCCAAGTACCTGCTTCTCCTGAACAGGATCTGAATCTGGTCCATCAGGCATGGTCACCATGCTCTGCTGAGCTTCTAGGTCTCAGTTAAGCAGACATGTTTGCCTGCACAGCAAATCTGTGGGTGTTTTCAGTGTACATCAAACTGCAGATCTTCCTAAGTCCACCTTGGATTCAGGAGGCCCTGCTAGGCTTCTGATGAGGAAGGGGAACAGAGGATTGAATTGTGGATCAATATGATCAGTTTCCGTGTGTTCTTCTGCCAGCAAGACGTCAACAGCTCTCTCCTTTATAATGCATTTCTCAGGACGCTTTGTCCGGGAGACCAGAAGAGACATTCCTCAGAATTCAAGACCATCAAGCACCAGCTTGGTCAAGACGGTTCCTGTTTGGCCACAAAATAGGGTGCACCCTATAACTGACCCATTTGAAGGTACTGTGGAAATTTTCTCATTAAGTTCACTCAATAATAATTATTGTAGTATGTTCAGTGCCTCATATTTAAGAAAACAACTGAAATATTAAGCAGTGTTCTTCTGGTGTTTCATGCATTCTAACTGAAACTTACTACATTGGTTGGTACTGTTTTAGCTATGAAAGGAAAGATGCAATTTAAAATTCAGCATTTAATTCATGTTTAAAGAGTAAAGATAGTCTCTAGCTTTGGTTTGGATGATTGCTAATGTTTTAACATTAGCTGGGATATGTTCCTCCCTGAAGTCATATTTCAAGATTCTTTAAGTTATTAGACTTTATTTAGAACAGGATTTCATTGATATAAAAGTTGTACAGATGATACAGAAAATTCTTGCATCCTATCACTTCAGTTTCAGCTATCATATGTTACTCACAGGTAATATATATGTGATACATTTATTGCAGTTACTTTCCAGACCGGGGATCGAACCCATATCTCCTACATTGGCAGGTAGGCTCATAACCACTGAGCCACCAGGGAAGCCCTACAGGATTCTTTTGAACAAATCTATATTTCAGAATCCCCCTTATTGGGTCAATCACACCTTCATTTAATCGTAAATCTCACTTCTTAGTAGGACTTACAGTATTTTCAATGCTCATGATTCATCACTCTGCCACTTTCCTCATTCAAACGTTTTCCCTATTAGAGCCTCAGAATGAATCCCTCCCACCTCACCCAAGGCACCTAGTACTAGAGAGGTTCCTTCCTTCTGCAGGGAGGCTCGGTGGTACCCACAAGCAACATCCAGTTCTGAAGGAATCTGAGAAAGGACTTCAGTTCAGTTGATCAAATGTGTCAGACTCTTTGCGACCCATGGACCACAGCACGCCAGGCCTCCCTGTCCATCATCAACTCCCGGAGTTTACTCAAACTCATCTGCCTCGAGTCAGTGATGCAATCCAACCATCTCATCCTCTGTCATCCCCTTCTCCTCCTGCCCTCAATCTTCTGAGCATCAAGGTCTTTCCCAGTGAGTCAGTTCTTCACATCAGGTGGCCAATGTATTGGAGCTTCAGCTTCAACATCAGTCTGTCCAATGAACACCCAGATCTGATCTCCCTTAGGATGGACTTGTAGTTTCCTTGTAGTTGAAGGGACTCTCAAGAGTCCTCTCCAACACTACAGTTCAAAAGCATCAATTCTTCGGTACTCACCTTTCTTTACATTCCAACTCTCACATCCATTCATGACTACTGGAAAAACCACAGCCTTGAAGAGATAGAATTTTATTGGCAAAGTCATGTCTCTGCTTTTTAATATGCTGTCTAGGTTGGTCATAACTTTCCTTCCAAGGAGTAAATGTCTTTTAATTTCATGGCTGCAATCACCATCTGCAGTGATTTTGGAGCCCAAAAAAATAGTCTGACACTGTTTACACTGTTTCCCCATCTATTTGCCATGAAGTGATGGGACCAGTAGCCATGATCTTAGTTTTCTGAATGTTGAGTTTTAAACCAACTTTTTCACTCTCCTCTTTCACTTTCATCAAGACGCTCTTTAGTTCTTCTTCACTTTCTGCCATAAAAGTGGTGTCATCTGCATATCTGAGGTTATTGATATTTCTCCCGGCAGTCTTGATTCCAGCTTGTGCTTCATCCAGCCCAGCGTTTCTCATGATGTACTCTGCATATAAGTTCAAGAAGCAGGGTGAAAATATACAGGCTTGACATACTCCTTTTCCTATTTAGAATCAGTCTGTTGTTCCATGTCCAGTTCTAACTGTTTCTTCCTGACTTGCATACAGATTTCTCAAGAGGCAGGTTAGATGGTCTAGTAATCCCATCTCTTTCAGAATTGACAAAAGTTTATTGTTTGGCATAGTCAATAAAGCAGAAAGTGATGTTTTTCTGGAACTCTCTTGCTTTTTGGTGGATCCAGCGGACGTTGGCAATTTGATCTCTGGTTCCGCTGCCTTTTCTAAAACCAGGTTGACCATCTGGAAGTTCACGGTTCACATATTGCTGAAGCCTGGCTTGGAAATATTTGAGCATTACTTTGCTAGCATGTGAGATGAATGCAGTTGTGCATTAATTTGAGCATTCTTCGCATTGCTTTTCTTTGGGATTGGAATGAAAACTGACCTTTGCCAGTTCTGTGGCCACTGCTGAGTTTTCCAAATTTGCTGGCCTATTGAATGCAGCATGTTTGCAGCATCGCCTTTTAAGTTTTGAAATAACTCAACTGGAATTCTACCACCTCCTCTAGCTTTGTTCATCGTGATACTTCCTAAGGCCCTCTTGACTTCACATTCCAGGATGTCTGGCTCT
>JAJLRB010002695.1:0-13524 GCA_020976825.1 Odocoileus hemionus | reverse complement strand
GGAAAAAGTGGGGGTTAAAAGGGGGTGGGGGCAAAAAAGTTCTGGAAACAGCCTACAAGAACATCATCAGCAGCTCAGACAATGCGCTAAGCATTGGGCTCTCAAAGGCCAGAACCCAAACATCCTCAGGGTTCGAAGGTGGTGGATGTCGTGCTCGTGTGTCCCTGTTCAGTGGTAATATTATTACTAAGGAACTATTGTTTCCAGTAATCAAACATTCCACAGCTGGGGGACAGGAAACTTTTTGAATGTGTGAATTAAAAAGGGCTTTCAAAGTCATCTTCCATTCCTTGAGGCGTCTGGCAAAACGAATTTCTGAGGTTGATGAGTTTTCGTACCTTATCAATATGAGATACATTGTCTTCCTATCCTGTAGTATCCATTGTCGAGGGATTGCATTAGATGAGATATAATATATAAGGTTTACCACTACGTTACACCTTAACGAATAATCTCTTTTTTTTTAAACTGGCCGTTGTTTAGAAACAGGGAGAGATGGGATGAAGACTGGAGTGCCCAGTAAGTATAGACACGCCCAGACCAGACACCTCCGGCCGATCTCGTCACCTGTTCTGGAGCGCAGGAGCTACGGAGGGATCAATTTTTCTTCTCGTTGAAGGGTAAAAAGACCATGGCACGTGCACGGGCAGCGACATGGGGTCTGACAAATGAAACATTCCAACTAGAGGATGAGAAAATCGACACCTGGCTCTACACGTTGAATATGCGGGAGGAAAACCTGTGTCATTTCTTTGCCTTGTGATGCGAAGCAGTAAAAGAAGCCTTATTGTCAATTAATAGTAATTAACTAAGGAGCAAGGAACAAATGAAGTCTCTTTTTCACCTGTTCTCTATACAGAAATGAGATATTGATTAACATATAGCCACCTGGTTGCTACATTCTAAGGGGACCACATTTTATTTGGTTTATCTACTTATATTGCGCAATGTGTTGAGACAATTGTGCTTTAGTTATGAACCTCTCATTGGTTCTACATAATCATGCCTTATTATTATAGGGAACAACATAAGATCTTGGTTTTTAGCAAGATTTTTAAACAAAGTTTTGTCCCTGTTTCAAAATAAAACATTATGATATTTAGTGGTCCTCAAGCTTTTTCTCTTAGGAACCTTTACACTTTGTAAAGTAATTGAGGTCCTTTCTCTGTGATAGCACCTCTAAAGGTATCGTTGGCTCTGACTGGTAACCAACGATATCTGCTGCCAGTGGGACGAAAAAATCCAGGTTCAGGCCCATGGCGGGTCTGGACAGATCCCCTCGGAGGAGGCGAAGCTCATGGACAATTCCCCTTGTTCAGTCACATTCTTCTGCCTAGAGACTAGACTCCCATGGACATGAAGAAGAACCATGCGAGGGCTTACAGTTCCCACTAGGTTCGCATTGGTGTTGGACATGACCTTAACGTAGTTTAATTAACACCTTTATACCTTTCCAACCTGTATAGCAACTAGGGGAATTGTCTACCTTACTGTTATTTGCGACAGCACCCTGTTTTATGTGGAGGGGAGGTTTGGGGGAGAACATGGGATACATGTATTTCTCTAGAGTGTGAAGTCCCTTTGACTAGGACACCTGATTTACATTGTTATTTGGGCTCTTTACTTTCAATAATATTAATGAAAAAACATTCTTTTTTATAAAAATTGAGTGACAACAAAAATTTTTGTTTGCCAGTTTTTTCTTTTGATATTAATATTGATTCATACTGAATCTCACTAACCTGAATTGTTGTAATTCTATCCTGTTGCAGTTGTTAAATAGGTTTTGGCTGCAAGATGTCGAAGGTCAACTCAGCCATAAACAATATCTGTAAATAGTTTGGAAAAGAGAGAAGTTAATAGTCCTTTTCCGGGCCCTCTCCCACGGTGGTCCTCAGCAGTAAAGAATCCACCCATCGCCAATTGCACAAGAAGACACTGGTTCGATATCCCCGGGTGGGCGGAAGATCTCATGGAGAAGAAAAATGGCAACCTGACCTTCAGTAATACTTGTCCTTGGCAGAATACCCATGGACAGAGGAGACAAGAGGTCTTACAATCAAAAAAAGTCCAAAATAGAGATCATCGGACATGCACCGAGCCATAAACAACTAATGACATATAGTCTTGTAGATTGCTGTGGCTGTTCCTCTTTGATATAACTACCGCCAAAACTCAACAGAAGGTCATTTCCTTAGACCTTAGAGACAGGTGTGGAATTCTGAAACTATATCAAATATGAACCCAATATTATACTCTATAATAAAAACCATGGTATGCTCTGGCTTGCTTTTGAAATGGATCTATACCTCCATGCGTGTTTCTGGAACTTCGTGCCCCGGTCATTCTCGAAAAAATTATTTGGTTCACTGAGTTAGTTATCAGATCTATCCAGATGTTGTGACACACCTCATTTTACACAATAAGCAACACCAAACCAAACCAAACAAAACAAAAAATCCAAAACAATACAAAAAAGCCTGTACTTGCACTTAAATGTCATTACCATAATCTCAATCAAACTTGGGACACTTTCAAACTTCACGGTAGCATAGTGGAAGTCTTTCCCATAACTCCTTAATTTTCAACATGAGAGCTATAATTTTGTTATCACAATGGCAACAAACACCCAATTAGTTTTCTTCCTTTAAGTGACCAGGCTCATCTTCATTTCCACTTGAGAAAATCATTGCCAGTAAAACCTCAAGTCTGAGATAACATATTTTTGTCATGTTGCCTCTTTTCAAAGTAAAGTAGCATAGTCTCAGGTGCAGAAGAAACGTGTCTTTTCTGCTACACGATTCAAACGTTCTGGTTGCTTTTCATGAGATTAATTATGATAATTCTAGGCACACTTCCACTTGTCACACGACATGCTGAAAATGATGTATGGAGAGTGGAGATTTTATAAATTTTATAATTCTGTTGTTTATCCAACAGCAAAAGCAGGCCTGTTCTTTTATTTGTATGGAGCTCGACTAGTGAGAAAGAAAAGAGCGAAGACCTGAGCCTGCGGTCTACAGTCTGGGGTAAGCCAGCCCAGCCTTGGCTTCCTGTTTTGGCCGCATAGTCAAGCTTCTGCCCGCTGCCTCTGTCAGCACGCGCAAAACAACCAACACAACCGTGAGACGGAAAAGGACACGTCAACAGTGCATGATCACTCTGCGCAGTTGTCTGCCTTGTAGATACCCCTCTGGAAGGGTTCTTGGAGACCCACTGGGATATGTGAACAATACTGGAGAACGAGAAAGAACTTGACACTTGAATTCAAATAAAAAACTTAGAATAGCTTTATTTTTTTTCTTGTTTTAACAGTTTTTAATGGAGTTATCACTCAAAATTTATAAAATGCTCTCACCAATTCCTATGGAAAAACTGAAAGCCAATTCCCATTGGCAGCATGTTTGCCTTACTTCCTCAAAAAAAATTGGGGGGGAGAGGGGAGGATTAAGAAAATTGGGGGCCCAAAGGGTGTATCAGGCATGTGGAGCCATGCAACAAGCGTTTTAATGTTGAGCACCCCAGTCCTGGGGCCACAGAGGCAAGGGGGGTGGGGACTCAGGGCCCTCGGTCAGTTCCCCCTCACAATCTCGTAGCTAGCACACAACCCTCCACAACAGTCACACACACCCCACAGGGCCGTGCTTTGCCATGGCTAACTTCATACAACACAAACGACCAGCCTAACTATGGTTACACTCACCAATTCAATCAGACAGCCAGCTCATCTCCATAGTCAAACACCAACCTCACTGTGCTCAAAACCAAGTCACACGATTTTGTAAATTTACGTTGAAAAATTTCAATGAGCACAATCCAAACACTGCTGCACTCCAATTATCAGTACAGCACATAAAACTTTGACTGGTCACCACATGATCTTGTGTGTTATTTTTGTTTGCAGGGTGAGAGCACAGGTTTTGGAGATGGCCAACCTGTGTTCAAGCTCAGTTTTATCACTTATTAGTTCTTTCACTTGGGGGAAATTATTTAACTGCCTGATCCTCAGTTTTAGAAGATGGGGATAGTTCCGACTTGGAAACATGATTTTGAGGAAGGCATAAAGACCACACTTTGTCTGGCAGATGTGCCTAAGGATGGCTGTAACTGCCATGGATGGATTTTGTACCACAGGGCACCAGGGCTCCGAGATATCAGTGCAGGCCTCTGGAAGAAACCCTGCCAGGAAGCCCAGGATTCCTGAGGAGTTGGAGTCAAGTGCAGACTGGGATGGAGTGGGTATGGGGCTGCATAAATTCTGGAAGCCCAGCAAGGCTCAGGCCAGCCAGGAGCTGCTCGGGGCAGGTGGGCCCTGATAGGATCCTGGCCTTCCCAATAAGGGGATGAGCACTTACTTTTGTCCCAGGTCCTCTTTTGTGTTTACTTCACCTGTTTAATCCCACAACAGTACTGTGATTGGTAGCACTACTGTTAGTTTCTGTTGAGGGATATTGAGGGAAGTGAGGTTCTGGTTCACCTGGCTATTAGTGGAAGCCCGGGGATAAGAATTTCAGACATCCATGGCTGTCTTGGGGAACCCCCCCATCCCCTTTCTGGGGGCTCGGCCGGGCTCCTTACCCTGGATCTCAGCCAGCCCCAGTGACCTTTCCCCTTCTCGCCTGCTCCCATCCTGCTCCTGAGTACCCCAGGGGTAAGAGGTATAAAGCATGTGGGGGGGGACGGGGTAAGGAAGGCCCACCAGTAACCTTTTTCCAGCCTCGCCATCCTCAGCTGCTGGGAGTTGTGGGGTGCTGCCAGCAGATGGAGACCCACCTCTCGGGGGAGCGACACCCCACTTGGGGCCGTGTCATCCTCATCATGTCACAGCTTCCCTGTGATGTCATCATTGGTAGGCACACCACGGCTTTGCCCTCCTCGCAGCCTGAAATGGTACTCAGACAGGACCCAGCGAGGGGGGTTTCAGACAGGGCCTTTACCCAGGCTCCAGGCTCCTTTCCTTCAGGGCGAGTTCCCAGAAATCAGCACAGTCCCCAGAGAGAGCGATGTACATTCACACGTGGAGAGTTGTGGACATTCACTTACACAGGTTACGTGACCTGGGGTGGGGGGGACTGGAGGAAAGGTCGCCAGTCTCCATCCCACGTCAGGAAGGATGAGGCATCAAAGAAAACATTGTGCTGCTTCCAGCACCACCCCTGGCCAGCTTCTGTGATGTCCTCTTTCAGGCAATGCCAGTCACTGAAGGGGCCTGGGTCAACGGGCCAGCCTCCCTCATCCAGATTTCTTTCCAGTGAATTGCCACTCTGAGCACTGGATCTTAGGGACCCGGGAGATCTAGAATGAGGTGTCTGGGCATTAGGGCCTTGGGTGCTGGGAACTTAGGTTTCGGTTTTGCTGTGGTGTTCGAGCTCTGACATCCTTGGCTTGGGAACCCTGGACTTTGAGACTCAAAGGGTTTATTTAGAAATCTGAACACTGAAAGTCTGGACATCAAGGCTCTACCCCAGACAGGCCAGGAGTCAAGTTTCAATATCTCCTTCTAATTTTACCTGAAGCTGCTGAGACCCAGCCTGGGCCCCTGCTCTGATTCCTTAATTGGTCTTGCTGCCCCCTGGACCAGGGCCAGGTAAGCGCAGCAGGATGGTCTGAAGGGGCCGGAGCCCCAGAGGCAGCTTTGTTTCTGGAACCAACCTAGATTCCTCCCATGCATTGGGACAGGGTTAGAGAAGGTGCTAGGCACTGACCACTAGGCATTCAAGGGGAGGAAGAATTGAGAGCAGAGCCCAGCGGGGTTTTTCTGAGCTCTGAGGCTAGGGCTTCAAGCCTGGTCAGGCCAGGCTGTAACTCAAAGCTATGCCCACCCTCCCCCACTTCTTCGCAGGATCCCAGCCCCCCTCCACCAACTGCCCAGTGCTGCCAGCTCCTACAGTGCCTTCCAGAAGTGCCCCCTGACCTGATCCCGCATCCACAAACACATCTGAGCACACTCTGTGCTGCCCGACAGAGTGCCTTAGCATTCTCTTGCGGTTCGCTGAAGAGTTTACAATTAGATACCATCAGCCCCAGTCATCCAACGTGTGTCTCCTCCAAAACTCACTCATTGAAATAAGCAGCACGTGTCACATGCGAGTGCTCCTGACGACTTAGCCTTTGAAGACTCCACAGTGGTTGTGTACCCCAGCTAGTGCTGGTGCCTTGCCTCTTGCTACATCGCCTAATCGGGAAAGCTGGTAAGAGAATACCGTCGCCCCTGCCCAGTGAATAAGCCACCAGCGCGAGATGTCTGACCCTCCCACCGTTTCCCTCTTCCTCCTTACTCTCATGGCCTGGTCCCCCTCCCTTTCCCCAATGTGTAGGCTCGAGAAGGCATTGCCCTAGCCCAACCTGTTGTCCACGAGGACCTAAGGAACCACTACGAGGTGTGGAGTCGAGAGTGCTAAGTTCTCACTCTTTGGCTTCTGATCTATGGCACAAGAGCCCAAACACTGGCCTCCCTTGGTGTCCTATATTCTGTCTGTAAGAAACGACACTGGCCACGCTGTGGGTCTCTGACCTGTGGTAGGAGACAGGCAATTATAATATCAAAAAACCAGAATCTTCTCATAAAGTTTTTTCCTCAGGAATTCTACCATCATTGGTGCATCGGCAGGAAGCCCTTTCCTATTATCAAAAATGTGGTAAGACATTCACACAGAATCTAATATATCTCTCTCTGACATGTAATGTCATAATCTCGTACTATTGTGTGAGTTGCTTAGCATCGACACAGGTCAATAGCAACAATCCCATGTGGGCAAACAAATCTCACCTTTCCCAAATCCCCAGGGCGAAAAGAGTGAACGTAGTTCTACTCCTGTCCCAGATGTCATCCAAATGCACTCTTTCTACCCTGACATCTAAGTGACATGAGTCTCCTGAGCACTCCTCCCCTTCACTCTTCTCAACCCTCATCCACTCCCAACCTCCCACTTCACGTTGGTGACTTCCTTTAGTGGTGGAGGCACGGACACCGTTGTCGTGCACCAGTAGCATTACTGTGACTAACCTCGCAGTGGCTCTCATTACTCATGGAGACCCCCAGCCCCCAGTCATACGTCCTTGCAAGGGCGGAAGGGAGGCACCATTGGTACCAACCTCCTATTACCTCCCTTGACCCTCACTCAACTCAAATTGAGGAGAACTTCCAGGCAAGCCTCCATTGTCAGCCTCTTCTCCTGTGTGGAGTGGTCCCCTTTCAATGGACAAAGCCCCCCAGTGGGAAGGGAGGGAGTGGATGAGACCGCAAGAAAGATTATGGATTAGTGTCGCAGCGCAAGTAGTAAGGTCAGTAATAAGGGAGGGAGGCTTTGAGTAGCCCTACAGTGTGGCCCAGTCCCCAGAGTTGGTCAACAGACGCACTAATGAGAGAATAGATGGTTCACACTCTGATATATTCTCCTCTGGGCTGCTTTCAGTGCACAGGACACTCACCTATCCCAAAACCTCGACAGATCCTCCTAAGACAAAATCCACAACCACCAACGGGGCTGGGGGCATGAGGGAAGCCACAGTACTGCTTCAGGAAGAAGGACAACGCACTACAGAAGACAACCTGTGGTTTTCAATATCGTAGATATTAGCAAATCTCAAACAAAGCGGCGTAGGAATAACCAAATCACAAAAACCTGCAAGTGTCTGGGGGGGACAAAAGTAAACCAAACAAATACTAATATCGACTAGGATGATAAAGAACATTCTCCAAATCATCTCTGGTTCTAGACCAAGCCCTCTAATGTGGTATATTAGAAAGCGCTACGTTTACATGTCGATTGGATTAGGAGACCCTGGAGAAAGTCTGTGTGGAAAAGGATGAAGTGGCTCCGATTGGCAGGAAGTGTTGGTAACCTGGGGATTACCTGCTATCTTGCTCAGACAGCCTCTGTAAAATCGTATAAGAGTGGAATCTCACTTTGTCAACTGAAAAATCTTGTTTTGAGTTTGTCATAGTAGTGTGAAAATCAGCTTCTTGGATGGCTGACTATCCCCAGGGAACAAAGAAAATTGGTTTTCTCTAGGGCAGACAATAGTGAGGTACAGCGCCTCAAAGGTGCAGAGAAGTAGACTGGTCTACCTTCCTAAGTCACAATGCTGGTGGTGGTGAAAATAGTCCCCTGACAGCCCAGTATTCTTAACTGGGCCCTTCTCCTTGAAAGCTGGTCGGCCTTCAAGACAAGCAAATGTGGACTGCCGGCCTTCCACTAACTGCCAAGCTTTGGCATGCTTAGAGGGCAGCCCTGGAGCAATGTGTTTTGTTGTCTATTTTGTAGTACAGGCAAACTGATGGTTCAGCAAATGGCAAAGTTCCCCCTTTAGCTAAGGAACTGTGGTGAACCTCCCCGCATGTCTACCTAGGCACAGAACAGAGGGCCCAGGTTGTTGTCTGCAGCCCTTGTAGATAAAAAACAACCCCTGTGGCGTGCTAATGTCATTTGCAGTAGTGTCGCGACTCTTTTGTGACCCTATGGACTGTAGCACCACCAGGCCTCCTCTGTTCATGGGATTCTATACGGCAAGAAAAGAATACCTAGAGCGGATTGGCCCATGTCCCCTTATCTTCCAAGGGATCGAGTTCCAGGCCAAGGATAGAACCCCGAGGCCAGTGATAGGTGTGACCAAACCATGAGAGGGTCGGTGGAGAACAGGACCCCCCAAGCCCTCCAGTATCCAAGGAGTAGGCGCCCAGGACCTTACCCAGCCAGTGTCCCACCAGTCCCCCAGCAAGCACTGATCCAAAGGGGATGGAATTTGCCATACGAAAGCGGCTTGAATATCCGCCGAGCACTGGCTTCCTGGCTGTGGCTGGTGAAATCCACACTGCCTGGTCAGTTTCCAATTACCACAGCTGTGAATGGTCACCTGAAACATCCCGCACTCTCCCAAACACCCCAGCCCGAGTCCCGCTGTGAGGGAGGTCTTGCTGGACGGTGTGGAATATATGGCGTGTACAGAATCCCAGCGATGTTCGGGGGTCAGCAAGGTGGGCCCATCCCCATCGCACTACCCCTTCCTCCCCTGGGCCCCAAAGGAGGGAAGGGCTGAACACAGCTGCTGGGGTCACAGCCAGAGGCTATGGGCACCACCCTTGGGCTGGTACGGTAGGTCAAGGGAGGCCAGAGAGGGGAGAGAGCTCCAGGCAGAGGAGGGTCCTGCGTGAAGGTGGCCCGAGAATGGACCCTCAGCACAAAGCCCTGGGAGTCAGCCCAGGATTTTAGGCCAGACAATGACGAATTGAATCAGTGTCTGAGTGTGAAGGGGTTTTCCAGGCCCAGCACCAACCACAAAGGCCCAGCCCTTCGGGCGGTTGTCCCATCCCACTCTCATCTCCATTTGCGGCAGGCCCTGGAGCCCGATGGTCTGGCAGACCAGGGCCAGCTCCTGCTTTTGTGAGGGAGCCTTCTGGTGGTGGCTGCTGCTGCCCACACCGGTTTCTTCCCAGAGGCCCCGGACCCGGCTCTCAGAGGTGTGTCAAAGGAGAGGCTGCTAGGGCTTCCAGGGGGCTCCCAAAGACCTTGGAACCCCCAAGGTTGGCAGCTGGCCTGAAGCAGGGGAAACACACAAAGGTGGTACTTTACTCTGAAATCAATGGACTGACAGGTGGGCAGACTGGACACATGGGAGAGTCAAGCTTCAGATGTGTGGCTACACGGGCTCAACGTGCAATTCTTCCAACTTAATTCTATGCAAAATTTCACAATAAAAGGGGGAACTCTGCTACACTGTGGGGGTAAGGCGTTTTCTGAAGGAGGACTACAGAAGCTGTGGCACTGGAAGCACACCTACAAGGTTTGTACTTAGAATGAAATAGTCCAGGTTTTAAAAAATTAAGTCCTAGAACAGACTCTTCAAACCCTGCCCAAAGCATAAGAGCACAGTCCCCACAACAAAGGCCAATGACTTACCTGTCCCTTGGACAGCCTCTCGCCTTGGCTTCAGTGTACCCCTCTGTTTGTTCTTTGTTTGCCCACGAGTAATTTTTTTTTGTTTTTGTTTGTAATATTTAATTTGACTGCTCCTGGGTCTTGTAGTTGCTGCAGTGAGATCTTCTTTAGTTGTGGCATGACAAACTCTTCTGAGTTACAGCATGGGGCTTTCCAGTTTTTCTCAGACACAAGGGATGGAACCCCGAGGTCCCTGCAATGGGAGCGTGCGGAGTCCTAGACAACAAATCACCACAGAAGTCCTTGGCCCACGGTATTTGAAGGCAAATCCCAGCTGCCGGTAGTTCTCACCCCCCTGAGTGTTTCGTATGCACTTCTGACCCCAGTGTGACGATGGTGCTACAACCCAACAATATACGTCCCAGTTTCTCTCCTCCCAAGTCTCCCGACGGTTGCTGATTTCATCGCTCAACTCCGCATCAACACAGAATCTTCCCTCTGTGTGTGTGGGTTACTCCCCCAAAGTCCACTTGGATCCACATCCCGCCCCTGCCCCCCCTCAAGTCCCCATCCTCCCTGGCCCTCCATCGCCTAACATCTCTTGTTTAACAGGGAAACTTAGTCACCAAAACTTGCTAGTTTTTTTGGATGTGGGTTGAAGTGTTTATCTTTTCCTTTTTCTTCCCCCAGCAAAAATGCCCCAAGGTTTTTCCATACCACCCTCACATCAGGAGCCACAGGGGTCTTTGAGAAGCAGACTCACAGCAGCGAGTCCCCCCCTGTGTAAACTGAACGGCTCATGTTAGTTCCAGGTGGCTTACTGAGAGTTTTTCCTTGAAGCTTTTGCACAGAGAAATAGCATGCTTCTTTGGGATAGAGGACAGACCTTGGGGTTGACCCACACAAAGAGCTCACCTTTAGATAAAGCAAGGCGTTCAAAGCAGAGCTCCCTCCACGCTCCCAGAACCTTGTTACCCTCACCTCTGCCCGCAACCACAGGACGCGAGGGTCACCTCCCACCTGACCAGACCTGGCTTCCAGGTTCAGTGTTCTGGAGCTCTCCAGAAGAGGAGTCATCTTGGTGTTTATACTGTGATAAATCCCGCAAGTAAATAATCAGAAAGCCCCTTTCCACTGAGTGAAAGCTAAGGCCGTCCATGCTCAATCTGAAAGCCGATGCTGTATGTTTTGGGTGGAGGAAAAACTACATACAGGAGAGGGCCCCACTTCCCAAGACCCTCTTCCAACTCTGAAAACATCTGAAAGAGTCTAGGTAAACAATGGGAAAACAACGGACTTTTCCTCTCTCTGATGGCCCCAGTGGTAAAGAATCCACTTTGCAAACGTGATCTAGGGGACTCCGGGTTGAGTACACATAGATCCGATATTCTGTCCTTGGTTCCAGGGAACTTATTACTCCACGTGGCCGTGTGACCAACTAAGCCTGGTGCCCTGCAGCTAGAACAGAAACCTGTGCACTGCAATGAAAAGGCCCCAAATGACCGTCAGTGAAGATCCTGCAGGCTTACAAAAACTGAGACCTGACCAAGCCCCAAAAAAATACCATTTTTTAAATTAAAAAGAAAAGAAAATAGAATAATTAAAGGCAAGGAAACCAAAAAAAAAAGGGAAAAGCCCCATTCTGACACCACAGGGTGGTGGTTCTCAGGGCTGGCAGAGAAGGTGAAAAAGTCCCTGTGAGGTCCCTGGACATTAGTGGTCTGTGCATGATGATTGTCCCCAGTTTTCTAGCTTGGATTGGAAGAAAGATGAACCCCAACCTGTCTCAGGGCCAGAGAGCCCAAAATCACTCAGTGGAAATAACCTCCCTCCCCCGGAGCCCAGACTTCTTGTCCCCCTAGATTTACCTACACTCCTGAGGTCAGGGAATTTAGGAGAAGTGATTTTTTGGGACACAAAAAGAGGTCCATATTTAGCTTCATCCAGTATGCACAGATACGTGGGTTCATTTCTGCCTGACGTCCCCACGTCTCAGCGACTGAGCCCAACAAACAGCCCCTCGTGCCACTGAGCGACCACAGTCCTGGACGATGCTCTAGCAACAACCAGGTGCAAGACCCTGTGCTCTAGGAGGAAGCCCAGGTCAGTTCTGGCCTCCCGCTGGAGCCGTGGTACTGCACATTCTTGCCTTGTGACAGGCTTCTGGTGAGAGGCGTCTTACGGAAACCCGCACACCCGTGCTGCGATGTCAGCGTTGTCTGAGCACCACTTGTGATGCTTTCTGGGTGCTTGAAGGTTCCCAGGACAGTGAGCCACGTCTCGCTCACTTGGGCCAATTTATGGCCTTGTGAGTGGACGAGGCTGCTGGTCCAGGTGGCACATTAGGAAGGACGTCGGTCCATACCTGCCGGTTAGGAGGATCACTGTGGAATAGCACAACCAGACTAGTGCTCTTTAGCCAGTGGCGCCACTGCCCAACGAGTCCTGACTCCGGAATCTCAGAGTGGGACCTCCCCAGGAGAAGGGCACACAGAGAGACCACGATCACTGGGCACCTCCCAGGAAATTCTATTGACTGGCAGATGGCTGCCTGACAGCCCTGCACTGGACCACACGGTAATGCATTCACCTCTAAGGACAGGGCGTTACCTTGGGCTTAAACAACTTCATGCTGAGGCTCCTTCACGCTGGTGCAACATCTTCATCAGAATTGAGGGGGGACTCTGGAAAAACAGAAAGAGAAGGATGTCAGCCACAATTAAACCTACAGGGGGGTGGATCTGCCCCAATGAATGTCCTTTCTGGCACGGGGGGGTGTGGGGGTGTGGGTAGGAAGCCCCAAAGGCTCACGCAGTGGACAGCTGCAAGGCGTCTCAGTGGGGACCCCAGTCCACCCCATCACGAGCCCGTCCCTAGTTGTGCACAAGATGAGCCTTGGTCCAAGGGCTGGAAGTGGGTATAACTGTGGCTGAGGCACCACCTTCCCTTTACTACCCTCAGCTTGATTAAACCTTCCCCTCCTACATGTTAGGGCAAGGGTGAGGGTGTTGGTGAAACAGGGGGCGCTCCGTGGCTCCACCATTTTCTGAAGGAAGATGCTCTGTGGCCAGAGATGCCCTGCAGACCTGAGGAGTCCAAGAGACACCTATAAAACCAACTGCAGGGTCCTCCTCAAATAGGCATTCTTTCCAGTGATGAGATGCCCTCTCCATCCTCCTGTTGTCATGTCATGGGGAGAAGTGTCGGGGGGAGGTGCCGAGGGGTGGCAATCACTCCACGCTTTCCAGGGTTGCAGAAAGCGGGCCAGTGACTGGCTCCTTGACAATGGGTTCTGCGGGCTGCTCCGGTACACCCGGGGCTCTACTTTGCAGCGACACAGGGGCTCAGGCTGGCTCTGAGGGCCATGCGCACTTAGAGCCGCTCATGTACTTTTCGGGGGCACCATCCGGGAGGCAAATGGAAAGATAAATGGAGGAATGTGGGGCTCATTAATAACACTTCTGACCCCACTTGTTGTTACAAAAGAGCAGATTCGGAGGTGTGATGTGGCTCTCGGGTACCAGCAAAGAAATACCAGAAACGAATAGGGAGTGGCCACATGGGGCTGGGGCTTAGACAGCTAGCTGGAGACAGGAATTTCCATTCTACTCGGTGGTTCAGTGTTTCCGGCAAAATATGCCTTTTT
>JAJLRB010002694.1:0-13530 GCA_020976825.1 Odocoileus hemionus | reverse complement strand
CCTTAGAAATGGTGGTTTGATGTCGTAATGTGAGGATGTGATGTCTTCAACAATACAGTCGGTGTGATGACAAGGATTATTTGCTGTGATGTCACATATATAGGGAATATATTGCCCTACATACTGGATGTGGTTTCTTACATAGATGTTGTGAGGTCATATGTACAGTAGAGTGAAGACTTAAGGAGTAGATGTGATGTTACAGAGTGCAACTGATGTCACACATATAGTGGGTGTGATGTCACATAAAAGTGGGTGTGATATTAGTGGAGAGGTTTTGATGGCAAAGACACAGTGGGTTTGCTGTCTCATATAGTGGGTGTTACGTCATGTCTGAAGTGGATGTGACATCATAAATACTGTGTTTTGCTGTTATAAAGAGGATGTGATGCCATCTACAGTGCAAATGATATCATACATAGGCCGAGTGTGGTGTCAGCAACACAGAGGGTGCGATGTTATACAGATTGGGTGTGATGTCATAAATATAGTGCATAGGATGTCACAGGTATACTGGATATGATATCATATATATATATAGGTTGTGATATCATCGATAGACTGGGTGTGATGACACAGATCCTGTTGATGTGATGTCAAATATAGTGGAAGTGATCTCATAAATAAAGTGGTGTGATGGCGTAAAGAGCGGATGTGATATCATAGGTATTATACAAGATTTCATACCTATAGTGGAGGTGATGTCATACATACACTGGGTTTGATAAAATTGATACATTTGCTGTGATGACACAGTTACAGTCGTTGTGAGGTCAGATATGGTGTCTGTGAAGTACACAATGGTTCTGTTCTCATGACACTGTGTGTGATGCTATATAAAAGTAGATAAGTCGTCGTAAAGGTAGAGTGTGTGATGTCATAGATAGAGTCATTTTATGATGTCACGTATATAGTGACTGTGATATCATATGCAGTAGATGAAATGTCATATCGTATACAATGCGTGTGATATCATGAATACAGTGCATGTGATGTCATAAATACTGAGGATTGTGGTCATCGAGTGTGGTTATGATGTCATGTGTAGTGCATTTGATGGCATACATATGCCACCTGTGATCTCTTACATAGTTGGTGTGATGGCGTCGACAAAGTGGGTGTGATGACATATAGAGTGGATGTGATGGCAGATAGATCGGGTTTCAAGACAGACATAGAGCTTGTGTAGTCATACACACAGTGTGGGTGAGAACGTATATAGTGGATATGATGTCCTAAACGTAGTATGTGCCATGATCTCGGGTACAGTGTTAGTGTTCCCATTCATATACCAAGTGCGATGATATTTTTATTGAGTATGCTGTCTAAAGCATAGTAGGTGTCTTGTCATATTTACAGTGGCTGTGATGTCACAAGTAGAGTGTATGTGATGTCATATACAGTGGGTGTGGTGTCATGAACCGATTGCATGTGTTGCCATGAATACAGACTTGTGATGTCATAAAGAGTGGGTGTGAGGTCACAAATTAATCACAGGATGTCATACATACAGTGGGTTTGATATCACACATAATGCTGGTGTGGTATAATCCATATACTCAGTAATGACCCAGGTACAGGGGATGCGATGGCAGATATACTGGGTTAATGACATGAGAACAGTGGGTGTGATGTCATAGAGTGGTGTGATATATCATACAGAGTGGAAGTGATGTCATATGTAGTTCATAAGTTGTCATAGACTTTGTGGCTCTGGTATCATACATACAATGGGGGTTATATGATCGATAATCTGTGTGTGATGACACTGGTACAGAGGATGTGCTGTCAGATATAAAGGGTGTGATGTGAGAAAAAGAAGATGTGATGTCACGTATAGCGTGAATTTATGTCACTCAGCGTGGGTGTGATGATGTCATATATACTGCATATTGTTCGATACATATAGTATGTGTGGTGTCCTACATACAGTGTGTGTTATAACATTGATAGAGTGGGTGTCATCACACTGATACAGATTATGGAGGTTATGCTGTCAGATAGAGTGGTTGTATTGTCTTTACACGGTGTGTTTTTCATGTCAAATATAGTGGATATGAATTCAGAACCATAGTGGATGTGATGGGACAGATGGAGTGGCTGTGATGTCACTGATATAGGGGATGAGATGTCATAAACCGTGGATGTGATGTCATATAGAGGGGATCTGATGTCATGAATGCAGTGTTTGTGATGTCATCAATACTGATCATTGATATCATAAAGTGTGAATGTGATGTCATGTAGAATGTGTATGATGTCATATGTGTGCCCTGTCATGACTTACATACTTGTTGTTATATCATCGACACAGAGGTACATCGATACAAACGTGTGTGTCATCTGTGTGATGGCACAAATACAGTGGCAGTGATGTCAAATATAGTGTGTGAGATGTCAGGTGTAGAGGTTGCATTGTCATGAAAGCAGTATGTGTGATATCATATATATTAGTATGATGTCATAAATACACTAGCTGTGATGTCATGCATAAAGGGCTGTGATGTCATAAAGCTTTGATGTTATGTCATTCATCCTGAATGTGCTGTCATACATAGAGTGTGTGCGTGATATCGTCCAGAGAGTGGGTGTGTTATCATTGATACTCTGGGTTTGAGGACAAGCATACAGTGGATGTAGTCTCAGATACAATGGGTGAGATGGCAGATATAACATTTGTGTTGTCATGTGTGTGATCTCATCTATAGTGTCCATGATGCCACGAATCCCCATGGAGGTAATGCGATGACTGTAATGGTGTGAAGTCACAAAGAGTGGTTGCGAAGATTTGTATAGTGCCTAAGATGTCATACATAAAATGGGTGTGATATGCTACGTACAGTTGGTCTGAGATCATCATTAGAGTGATTTGATGGCTACATGCAACTGAATCTCTCATATTGTGTGAGCGTCGACAAAGTGTGTGAACATATAAGTGATGTATGCAAAGATCGGTTCAAGACAGACATAGACTTGTATCAACACACAGTGTGGTGAGAACGTATTATGATAGATGTCTAACGTATATGTGCCATACTCGGTACATGTTATGTTCCCATTCAATACCAGTGCGATGATATTTTTATATTGTGAAAGCATATAGGTGCTTTCATATTACAGTGCTGGACACAATAGAGTGTATATTCAAACATGGTGTGGTTCATGAACGATTGCATGTGTTCCATGAATACAGACTTTGATGTCATAAAATGGTGTGAGTCACAAATTAATCACGGTGTCATACAACAGTGGTTTGATATCACACATAAGCTGTGTGTTAATCAAATACTCAGTAATGACAGTACAGGGATCGATGCATATACTGGTTAATAATGAGAACTGGTATTCAAGAGTGGTGGAATCATACAGATGAGTGATTCATATTATCTAAGCATAACTTTGTGGCTCTGATCATAAACAATGGGTTATATGATCATAACGTGTGTGAGCACTGACGAGAGCTTCAGATATAAGGTGTGATTAGAAAAAGAAATTAGTCACGTAAGTGAATTTATGTCACTCACGTGGTGTATTCATATATACTGCATATTTTCGATACATATAGTATGTGTGGTCCTACATACAGTGTGTGTTAAACATAAGAGTGGTGTCACACCACAGATATGAGGTATCTGTCAATAGAGTGTTGTATGTCTTACACGGTGGTTCATGCAAATAATGATATAATTCAGAACCATAGGATGTATGGACAGATGGGTGCTGTGATTCACTGATAAGGGATGAGAGTCATAAACGTGATGTATTCATATAAGGGACTAGTCATGAATGCATGTTGTGATTCATCATACGATCATTGAATCAAAAGTTAATGTGATTCATGTAAAGGTATGATGTCATATGGTGCCCTGTCATGACACAACTTTGTATTACGCAAGGTACATCGATCAAACTGGTGTTCTGTGTATGCACAATCAGTGCGTATGTCAAATATAGTGTGAATGTCAGGTGTAGAGTTGCTGTCTGAAACATTGTGTGATATCATATTATATGTCTAAATACACTACGGATGTCATGCATAAGGGCTGGATTCAAAAGCTATAGTCTCATCCTGAATGTGCTGTCATACTAGAGGTGGTGATATCGTCCAGAGTGGGTTGTTACATTGATACTCTGGTTTGAGGCAGCAAAGTGATGTATCCAGATAAGGGAATGGCAGATAAACATTGTGTTGTCTGTGTGTGTCCATCAAGTCTATGCCAATCATGAGGTAATGCAGACGAATGGTGTGAAGTCAAGAGTGTCGAAATTTGAAGTGCCTAAGATGCATACAAAAAGGGTGTGATATCTACGTACAGTGGCTGAGATCACATAAGTGTTGTGATACAGTAAGTGGACAGCAGATATTGATGAGTCATGAGTACAGTGCATGCGATCATAAATAATGTGTGTCATGCATAAAATTGATGTGATGCTTCAAAGTTTTATGATGTAGCAAACAGGGTGTGATTCATACTCAAAGGTGGATAAATGAAAGGGTGTGAACACAGAATACGTTTGGAGTAACAAAACTATGAAAGTATTTAACAAGGATAGATCATATATATAGCGATGAGATCCAGATACACTGTGTGATATCATCATAATGGATGTGAGACAAGATACTGTGGGTTATGTATTTATTGTGCGTGAGCCTTAGAATGGGGTTGAGCGAATGGGATGGAGTCTTCAACAGGCAAGATGCTGCACATACGCAGATTTGAGTCATACAAGAGTAGGTGTGACGGCAAACATCGTGTATACAAGGATTATTTGCGTGTTCAATTATAGGAATAATTGCCCTACAACTGATGTGTTTCACAAATGTTGTGAGTCATAGTACATAAGTGAAGACTTAAGAGTAGATGTGATTGACAGAGTCAACTATTACACAATATGTATTCACATAAAATTTGATATTATGAATTTTGAGCAAAGACACATTGTTTGCTGTCTCGATAAGATATGACTCATTCTAATGCATTACATCATAAATACCTGTGTTTAGCTGTTATAAAGAGATTGATCCATCTACATGCAAATATATCATACCTTCATTTTCACAAACAAGTCAGTTTACCAATTTTATTCCATAAATATGCATAGATGTCACATATACTATATGATATCAAGAAATAATATTTGAATCATCATAACTGTGAATGACACCATCCATTGATTATTCAAATAATAATATCTCATAAATAATGTATGCGAGAAGCATTATATCATAGTATTATACCAAGTCATACCTATATAATTCATACATAACACTTTTTATAAAATTAATACATTTCTGTGATTGACACATTTACATCGGTTATCAAAGTACTGTGTATTGACCACAATTTCTGTTCTCACACTATTGATCTATAAATAATAAGTCTAAAGTAATGTGAGTACATGAATAAGTCATTTTAGTATGTCACTATAATAGTGACAGTGATTCATCATAGGCATTAATGGAAATGTCATATCGATACAATCGTGTATATCATGAATACAATGCAATGTATGTCATATATAAAGATGTGACATTTTCCAGAGAGGATGGGTAATATTACATGTCATAATTGATGCATACATATTGCTACCACTGAGATCTCTCTACATATTTGGGTGATCGGCGGCGACAAAGTGGTTGAATGACATAAAGTGATTGATGGCAGATAATCGGTTCAAACAACTATAGAGCTTGTGTAGTCATACACACAGTAGTGTAGAACTATATAGTGGATAATGATTCCTAAACTATAATGTCCCATGACATCGTACATGTTAGGTCCCATTCATAGTACCAATGTGCGAGTGCATTATTTTTATTGCGTAGGTCTGTACTAAACATAGTAGTTCCTTGGTCATAATTTACAGTGGCTGAGATGTCTCACAGATAATATTGATTCATGATGTCATTAAGCATTGTGGTGTGGTTCCCATGAACCATGGCATTGTGTTGCCATAATACAACTTGTGATGTCATAAAATGAGTGTTGAGTCACAATTAATCACAGTATTTCATACATACATGTTTGATATCACACATAACTATCGTGTATAAAATCCAATATACTCCAGTAATGACCCAGCGTACAGGGACATGACAGATATACTGGGTAATGACATAGAACATAGTGGATGTCCATAAGAGTTGATATCATAACAGAGTGAATGATGTTCGATATTATTGCATAATTTTCATAAGACTTGTGCTCTGGTAATTCATACATACAATTGGGGTCTATAAGATCGATTAAGTCTTTTGTTATGACCACTGTTACAGAGATGTGCATGTCAGATATAAAGTTGTAATTGAGAAAAGAAATTATGTCACCAGTACTATACGTGAATTTATGTCACTCCAGCGTGGTGTGATAGCTGATAGATACTGCATATTGTTCTGATACATATATATTTGTTGGGCGCTACATACAGTGTGTGTTATAACATTGATTAAGTGTGGGTCATCTCACTGATACAGATTTATAGCTTATGCTGTCAGATAAGTGGTTGTATATAGTCTTTACCACTTTTTCATTCAAATATAGTGGGATATAATTCAGAAACTTAAGTATTGAGGACAGATGAGGGCTGTGATGTCACTGATATAGATAGATGTCATTTAACCTGGATGTGATTCAATAGAGGATCTGAATTCATGAAAGGCAGTGTGGTGTGATGGTCCATTCAATACCTGAGCATTAATACCATAAAGTGTGGAATTGTATGTTCAGTAGTATGTGTATGAATGCATATTGCCCTGTCAAACGTTACATACTGTTGTGTATAAGCAATCGCGACACTGTAACAGTCGATACAACTCTTGTGTCATCTGTGTAGTGCACATAATACATGGCAGTGATTGGCAAATATATGTGTGATATGTCAGGTGTAATTCGATTGTCATGAAAGCAGTATGTGGTACGCATATATAGTAGGTAAATGTCATAAATACATCTAGCTTGAATGTCATCATAGAAGCTGTGATATCATAAACTTTGATATCATGTCATTCATCCGTGAAATGGGCTTCATACATAAGATTCGTATATCTCCATGATAGTGGTGTTGTTATCATTGTATACTGCTGTTCGAAGGACAACATCACAGTGGATGTAGTCTCAGATACAATGGTGAATGCAGATATAACATTTGTGTTGTCATGTGTGTGATCTCAATCCCCATAGTGTCCCTTGAGGCCAAACGAATCCCTTGGACAGGTAATTCGATGACTGTTCAATGTGTGAGATTTCACAAAGATGTTAACGAATATTTTATAGTAGCCTAAGATATCATAGCATAAAATGGGTTAATATCCCACATACAATTTTGGTCTAGATCAACATTAAGATGTTTGATGACACAGTACGAGTGATGCAACGCAGAACAATTATTCAAGTGATGTTCATAGGAGAGCATGGCATCATTCATAAATAAATGTGGTGTCATGCCATAAAATGTGACTGTATGGCCTTCAAAATGTTTTAATGATAGGTACGCCCCAAACAAGATGAATTCATACATACAAATTGGATAAGATGGAAAGACGGTTTGAAACAACAAAGAATACATATAGTGTAGTAACAAACTATGAATATAGTTATAGCAATGATATAATGTCATCATATAATACCATGAGATCGTCATGAATACAACTTTGTGATAATCATCAATACAGTAGATGTGATGACAAGATGACCTTTGGTATAGTTCAATTATGATAGTTCTATGCCTTAAAATGGTGTTTATGTCGTAAGTAGATCGTATGCTTCAACAGCAAAGGATGGCGGCACATACCAGATTATGAGTCATACAAATATGTGAACTGCAATACAGTCGTGTGATACAAGATTATTTGCTGTAGGTCACATATATAGGGAGAAAGTATTTCCCGACATACGGATTTTGCATTACATAATGTTGTGAGGCATAAGTACATAGAGTGTAAGACTTAAGGATAAGCTGTGATGTTACAGAGTCTAACTGATGTCACAACATATAGTGTGTGATTTCACATAAAATGGGGTGTATATTAGTAGAGTCTTTGATTCAAAGACACAGTTTTCTTCTCATATAGTGGGTATACTCATTCCTGAATGCATTGTACATCATAAATACTATTTTTTCTCATATAAAAGATATGTGATCCAGCTCTACATGCCAAATTGATATCATACATAGCATGAGTGTTCAGCAACACAGATTGCGATTTATACAATGTGTGATGTCAGGAAAATATATGCATAGATTCACAGGTATAACTGATGATATATCATATATATATAGTTGTGATATCATCGATATACTGTGTGAAACACCGATCCAGTTATGGATGTCAATATAAGGTAAGTCTGTCGATAAATAAATCTGTGATGCGTAAAGACATGATAGTGATATCATATATTATACAAATTTCATACCTATATTGAGGGTGATTCATATCATACACTGGTTTGATGAAAATTAACATTTGCTGTGATGACACAGTTACATCTTTAGAATCAATATTGTCTTGAATACACAATAGTTCTGTTCTCATAACACTGTGAGTATGCTATATAAAGTAATAAGTCGTGAAAGGAGATGTGTGATGTCATAGATGGAAGTCATTTTATGATTCATCGTATATGATTCTGGGATATCATATCAGCATAATGTAATTCATAAAAGTATACAATCGGGTATAATCATGATTACAAAAGTGCGATGCGATGTCCCTAAATACTTGAGATTGTTGTCATCGAGTGTGTTATGATGTCATGTAGGGCATTTGATGCATAACATATTCACACCTGTGATCTCATTACATAGTTGGGTATCGCGACAAATGGTGATGAACATATAGGAGTGATGATGATATGCGAGATATATCGGTTTCAAGACAACATAACTTTGTAGGCATACACCACAGTGTGTGAGAACGTAATATAGTGGATATATGTCCTAAACTAGATTGCCATGACATCGGTACATGTCTAGTGTTCCCATTCATATTACCAATGTGCGATAATATTTTTTTAATTGATATATCTGTCTAAACATAGTAGGATCCTTGTCATAATTAAACATCTGTGATGTCACGAAAGATGTACATGTGATCATATAGCATGGTGTGCCATGAACCGATTCATGTTTCCATGATACAACCTTGTATTTCATAAAGATGTTTAGTCACAGAATTAATCACAGATGTCATACATACATTTTGATATCATCAACATAATGCTTTTATTATCAAGTATAACTCCATTAATGACCAGCCAGGTACAGATCGCGATTGCAAGTAATAGCTGGGTTAATTCGACATAAACAGTTGTGTCAGTACCATAGAGTGTGTGATAGTCAACACTAGTGAAGTGAAGTCAATTAGTTCATAATGGTCATAGTACGTTTGGTCTCTGTATCATACATAATCTAGGTTATAGATCGATAATCTGTGTTGATGACACTGGTACAAGAATGTGCATTCAATATAAAGTGTGATTGTAAAAAAGGAGATTGACTGTCACTATACGATATTTATGTCACTCACGGTGTAATTCCATATATAACTGCATATTGTTCGATACATAATATATTTGTGTCCTACATACATTGGTGTTAGGTAACATTGAAGATTGTTCATGCACACTGATGACAGATTATGAGTGTATGCTGTCAATAGAGTGGTTGTATTTTCATTGAACACGTTGTGTTGCATGTCAAATATGAGTTGGAAATAACTTCAGAAACCATAAATGATTAATGACAGATGAGTCTGTGATGTCACATGATATAATGTAGATGTCATAAACCGTATTGGATTCAATATAAGATCTGATTCATAATCATGTTGTAAGTTCCATCAATACTGATCATGTGAAGATCATAAAAGTGTGAATTATGGTCATTAAATTGCTAAGATGAGTCATAATGGTCCTCGTCAAAGTCTTACAGTACTTTTGTTATATCATCGACACAGAGTACAAGCGATACAAACGTTGTTCCCTCTGGTGATGCACATGATACAGTGCATGATGCTCAAATAGAGTGTTGGATGCAGGTTAAGTTCATTGTATTGAACATATTGATATCAATAGATATTATATATGTCATTAAATACACTAGCCTATTCCATGCATAAACTTGCTTATTCCATAAACTTTGATCTATCATTACATCCTAATGCTAGCTTCTTAACATTAGATGTCAGCTGATGTCCGTCGTCATAGATGGGTTTAATCATTGATACTCGGTTGAGACAAGCATACATGATGTATCCTCTAATCACAATGTGAGATGGCCGAATAAGACATTTGTTTGTACATTTTATCTCATCTATATGTCCATGATCCCACAATCCCATGAGGTAATGCGATGACTTCATGTGTAAGTCACAAAGATTTACGAAATTGTATATCTGCGCTTCAAGATTCATACCATAATAATGGTGTATTCCTACGAGCATTGTCTAGATCATCATTAAGTGTTGTGATGACACAGGTACATATCAACTCAGATATATGCGGAGTGATTCAATGAAGTACATGCATGCGATGTCATAAATAATGTGGTGTCCAATGACCATAATATTACTGATGCCTTCAAAATGTTGTATGATGTACGTCAAACACAGGTGGAATGTCATAACATACAAAAGTGTGAAAAATAAAGATTGGGTGAAACACAGAAGATACAGTACTTGTGAGGTAATCAAAAACTATTGAATAGTATTTATTAAATTGTACCAACATAAGGGCTTTCACATATTATTCGCATGAGATCTCCTAGAATACACTTTGGTGTATATCATCTAATACAGGGAATGTGATTGACAGAGATACAGTGGGGATATGTCAAGTTATATTGTGCGTATGTCCCCCCCCAACCTTAGAAAGGTTTGATGTCTAATTGATGTATGCGATTATCTCTTCACAGGCAGACAGATGCTCAACATGACGCAGATATGAGTACGCATACAAGATAGTGACGGAGTCAATACAGTCGTGTGCATGACAAGGATTAGATTTGCTGGATATGTCACATAGTAAATAGAATAATATTGCCCCTACATACTATGTGTGTCAGTACATAATGTGTAGTCATAATGTACGATACGTGAAGACTTAAGAGTAGATTAGTTGTTACAGATGTCAACCTGAGTCACACATATATGGGTGATATGTCACAGTAAAAGTTGGATATATTATGAAGTTTTACATGCAAGATACAGTGATCATGGCTGTCTCATATGTGTACGTCAATGTCTGAATGGATGTACATCATAAATACTTGAAGTTTTGCTCTTATATAGATATGTATCCATCTAGATAGCGAAATGATATGATACTTAGCCAGTTTGGTTTCCAGCAACACAGAGTTGCAATCAGTTTATACAAGATTGGTGTGATTCAAAATATAGAGTGCATAGATTCACAGTATACAAGATAAATATCGATATATAAAGTAGTTTGTGATATCATTCGATAGACTGCTGTGACGACACAGATCCATTTGATGTGAGTGTCAAATAAATGGAAGTAAAGATCATACTAAAGAAGAGTGTAATATCGTAAAACCATGTGATATCCATAGTATTATACTAAGAGTTCAGTACATATAAGTAAGGATAGATTCCATACATACACTGTGATAAAATTGATACATTTGCTGTGATGACTCAGTATACATGTCGTTGTGAGGTAAATAATTCTGTAAAGTACAACAATGTTATTTTCTCGTAACACTTTGTTATGCTTAATTAATGAGTATATAAGTATGTCGTAATTAGATTGTGATTTAGTCTTATATAAGACATTTTATAATTCTGCTCGAGAGCGAGCTAATCTGTGAGTGCGCTATGAGATATCATATGCGTCTAAATGAAACATGTCCATATCTATACAAGTCTGTTGATTATCATAATACAAAGTCATGTATTCATAACAAATATAGATTGGTCATCATTGTGTTAGATTCTTTTAGGGGCATTTATGCATACTTTGCACCTGGATCTCTTGACATATTTGTTATATGCGTCTCCGAAATGTGGGTGTATGACATATTGATGATTGATGTCAATAATATCGGGTTTCAAACTAGACAGAGAGCTGTTAATCGATACACACATTGGTGAAACGTATTATAGTATATTATGACCTAAACAAACTATATGTGCAATTGAATCATCCGGTTACAAGTTTTAGTGTTCCCAGTTCATAGACCAAGTGCGAAGATATTTATTATTAGTATGCTGCTAAAGCATAGTATTCTTGTCATAAGTTACAGTGCTGTGATGTCGACGAAGTAAGATGTATGTATTTCATAGTAGCAGTGTTGTTTTCATGGAACCGATTGCAACTGTTGCCATAATACAACGGTTGTATGTCAAAATTATGGTAGTGAGCTCAAATAATCACAGATGTCATTACACATACATGGGTTTGATATCACACATTAAGCGGTGTGTCGTTATAAATCAATATACTCAGTAATGAACCCCCAGGTACAGGATGCGATGTCAATTATACTTGGGTTAATGACATGAGTATCAGTGTGTGATTCATAGAGTGTCTGTGATATCATACAGAGTGGAGAACAAGTGATGTCATAAATGTATTCATAATTTCCATAACTTTGTCTCTTATGCATGACATACAATGGGGTTATATGATCGATAATCTGTGTGTAGCGACACTGGTTTCAGAGATGTGCTCATCAGATATAAAGGGCTGTGATGTGAGAAAAAGAAGATGGGATGTCACTATAGAGTAAATTTATGTCACTCAGCGTGTGTGATATCATATATACTGCATATTTGTTCGTACATATATATTGTGTGTGTCCTACATACATGTGTTTTATAACATTGGATAGAGTGGTTCAATCACAACTGATACATGATTATGGAGGTTTAATGCTGTCAATTAGATGGATTCTGTATTGTCTTTACACTGTTGTTTCATTCAAATATATGGATATAATTCAAACCATATGATGTCGTGATGGACAATGGAGTGGCTGGTGATGTCACTGATAATGTAGGGATTGAATTCATAAACCAGTGATGTGATGTCATATAAGGGGATCTGATGTCATGAATGCATGTTTTGTGATTCATCAATACTGATCACTCGATATCATAAACGTTTGAATGCTAATTCATGTAGAAATGTGTTTGATGTCATATGCTGTGCCCTTGTGCGTAACTTACAATAACTTGTCGTGATGCTCATCGACACATGAGGTACATCGCATACAAACGTTGTTGTGCATCTGTGTGTGGATGGCACAAATACAGTGCAAGTGATGTCAAATATAGTGTTGTTGAGGATGTCAGTTTGTTGTGTTGAGTTGGCATTGTCATGAATAGCAGTATGTGTGCATATCATATATATTAGTATGATGTCATAAATACACGAGCTGTGATGTCATGCATAAAGGGCTGTGATGTCATTAAAGCTTTGATGTTATGTACTTTATCCTGAATGTGCTGTCATACATAGAGTGCTGCGTGATATAGTCCAGAGAGTGGGTGGGTTTTTCATTGATACTCTG
>JAJLRB010002692.1:0-13532 GCA_020976825.1 Odocoileus hemionus | reverse complement strand
TATAATGTGTGAAGTCATATGCAGGGGATGAAATGTGATGAAAAAATCGTAGTTCTAAAGAGGGGATGTGGCCAATTAACCCCCTTAGATGTCAACAAAATTTTGTGTCAGGCATACAAACTTGGTAAAGGTCATAAAAGGGTGGATTCAATGTCAGATATAGTGGAATTGATATCATTATGCAGTGCATGTGGCATAAAAAACCGTGATGTAAAAAAATTGGGCGATGCCCTTATAGAGTTTATAGAGGGTATACATTTGTGGTGTGAGGTCATACATAAAAAGGGTGTGATATCATCGAAAGGGGGGTGGATACACAATCAGGGGCTGTGATTTAAAATATATAATGGATGTCGCATAACGGATATGAGGTCTCTTGAGTACCAGGAGGTCTAAAAAATACATTGGTGTGATATCCCTTTTCAGGGATGCATGACCCAGATTCAGTGGTACGATTCAAAGATGTGTGTGATGTCCTAGAAAAAGGTGGTTGATGCAAAAACGGGGAAGTGATGTCTTGTAGGGCAAATTTGCCATACATATGCCGAGGTGTGTCTGAACAGGGGGCGGATATCGTGAGAGTTTGGGGAGGCAAAGAAAAGTGGGGGGGCAATGTCGTAGGTGGGTTGATTCACCCAATGTTTTGCAACATAAATTCTTCGTTGGGGTGTATAGACTGAATTGATGTCATCTGAAATGCCAAAGTTCATATATATGCCGAGTGGGGACAAAACACACAGGTTTGTGAGTCATACATTGTGGATATTTCAAAATAGGTGGAAGGTGTCACATGATACGGCTGGTTTAATACTAAGTGGCTTGATATAATTTAGTGGGGGTATAACACAGAACATTGGACTGGGGTTCAATATAGGGGGATTAGTCGGTATAGGGGACTTAAAGTCTTTAAAAAATTTTTGGGAGTCAAAAAGGGGGATTGGTCATATGTAGTAAAAATGCAACAAAGTGAAGGATGTCAACAAAAGGACTGGATTCTACATCACGGGGAAGAAAAATTGGTACATTGCGGGGTTTGACACAGAACAAGGGGTGTGATGTGGGATAAGGGTTTTTGGAAGTTACCAAGGCTTTGTTTTTATAACACTGCGGGGGATGCCAATGACTGGAAATTCAAACATAAGGGGTGAGTCAAAGATGATCATTGTGTGATTCCATATTTAGTGAAGTATACTCAGGGGAGATGACATTTCCATGTATATAGGGTGATGTCAAATAGAATGCTGTGATGTCATAAAAAAAAAGTTTGTTCTATAAAGGGTGGATTAGGTCATTAGTGCATATGGGCTTTCAATCACCTGGAACCCTTAACAGTTGGTGTAAAGTCTCGACAAATGGTTTTTTGATACATATCAGGGGAGTGATGGCATTTTTCAGGGGGTTTCAAAACAATACAACTTTGAGTCAAACCAGAGGGATGGACTATACAGGGATATGAGTCAAACTAGTGTGCCTGACAGAAAAACAAGGTATGATGACAAAAAAGGGTTTTTAATGTCATAAAAATGCCTCTTTCTACATCTGGGGGGTGTGATTTCACATACAGAGGTTAATAAAATCTTAGTAGTGGACTACACCGAATATTTCGTGTGATTTTGGGATACAGGATTGTTTGTCATTCAACCCCATGTGAGATGTCATATATACTGATGTAGTCAAAAATATGGGAAAGTGTCTTGTCACAGTTACATGGCGTGATGTCACAAGTATAGTGTATGTGAGTCATAAAAAGTGGATGTCATGTTAAAATAAATGATGGGTCATGAAACAGCTTGAGATGTATAAAAAAGGGGTGTATGTCACATAAAAATTTCATATGAAGCATACATAAGTGGGTTTGATATCACACTATTGCAGGTGTAAATCAATACACTGAATAATGACGCAGCTACAGTGAGCGATGTCAGATATACGTGTGTCAGGGACAAAAAAGGGTTATGTCATAAGGGTGACCCCTACAAGTGAAGGGAATTCATATTATTAATGATGTAAATACAATTGGGGGCTTATATCATACAAGCAATGGGTCTTTTAAATAAACTCGGTGGATGACACACAACTGGGATTGCGTCAATTTAAGGGTGTGATTGAGACACGAAGCTTTGATGTCAAAACAGAGTGTTTTGATGTAAAAAAGCGGGCGTGATGTCTTTAAAAGTGCATAATTCCGCCTAAGTATGTGTGTAAAACATAAGTTTTGTTATATCACTGATACAGGGGGTGATCACCCAAAAAAGTCGAGGGGTGATGTCAACAACTTTTTTTAAAATCGTCTCAACACAGTGTGTTTTGATTCAAATATGTTGGATAGGGATTCCAAACCCAGTGGGGGGACTTTACATATAAAGGGCTGGAGAAAAGGGGAAAAGGGGAAAAATTCCCAAAAAACGGGGATATTTTTCACATAAATGAAACTGATATCATAATCAGTGGCCTGATTCGTAAACCTGAGGATTTGATGCATAAAGTGCAATGCGATTTCAGTAGAGTGGTAAATTCAATGATCCAAAATGTGATTTTTTTCAAATTTTGGGGATGTCAGATACAGATGTGTAAAGACACAGATAAGCGGTGTGATTCAAAATAGGGGGGAGAGTCGGGCAAAGCTGTGTGATTCATGAAAGAGTATGTGGATACAAATATTGATATGATGTCATAATATACGGTGAAAATGAAACAATTGGGTGTTTGATGTCAAAAGATTTCAGTATTCACCAAACAAATTTGTGTCCTCATAAATGTGGACTCTACAGAATTTTTGGGTATAATCGAACACGGGGTTTGAGACACAGATACCTGAGGAAGTTCAATTTTGGGGGTGAAAGGCAGATATAACTTTTGTGATTCTTGGTTGGGGTCATATAAGGGGGTTTGTGAAGTCAGAAGCAGGGGATGTAATGTATGCCCCAAAAATGGCTGAGTTCTAAAGATGTTTGGGGCCATATTAAAGTCCATTAGATGTCAACATAAATTTGTGTCAGGGTTACAAACATTTTGGTAAGGTCATCAATGGGGTTGGATTAAATTTCAATAAAGTAAATGAAACATGAGTGCAGTGCATTGATGTCATAAAAAACCCGTGATGTCATAAAATGTGAGCATCTTATAGAGTGATATGTGGTATACATGTAGTGGGTGTGGGGTCAAACATACAAAGGGGTGATATACGAAAGGTGGGGTGATGACACAGAACAGGGGCTTGATGTTAAAAATAGTCAAGTTGATTCGATACAAGGATATAGGCCTTTTTGATAGCCATGAGGCTCATAAATACTTTTGGGTGATCCTCATTACAGGGGATGCATACCCAATTTAGGGGGTACATGAAAAAATAGGGGGGTTTTGTTCCTAGAAAGGGTTTTTATGTCAAAAAATGAGAAGTGTGTCTTTAAGGGCAAATGTTCCATACATATCCGAGTGATTCAGCAAAGGGGGCGTGTTTTCATGGGGGCTTGGGGGGGCAAAGAAAGGGGGGCAATGTCGGGTAGAGTGGGGGATGCATCCAAGGGGTTTTTGCAACAAAATTTCTGCGTTGGGTGATAACGAATTTGTCACTGAAATCCCAAGATTTCAAATTTTGCCATGTGGTACAACAACACACAGTGTGTATGTCATACTTTGGGTATGATTCATAAATAGAGGGGATGGGGCCCAAATGTATACGGGGCTGTGATATAACATAGAGTGGCGTAATCATTGTAGAGTGGGGGTAAACACGCCCAGTGGAGTGAGGTCAGATATATGGATTGATGTCTGTATAGGGACTTGATGTATTAATAAATCTGTGAGTCAAAAAGAGGGGAAATTTTGTCATATTATAAAAAATGTCAACATAGGAATGTGTTTGTCATACATATAGGACTGGATGTCAACATACAGGGTAAATAAAATTGGTACATTGCGTGTGTTGACACAGATCAATGGTGTGTGTCGGATAAGGGCTTGAATTACCAAGGGGGTTTGTTTATAACACTGGGGGATGCCTATGACGGGGGACATTCAAAACATAGAGTGTGTTTTAATAGATAAGTCATTGTGTGATCGCATATTTAGTAATTGATATCAACAGAGGAGAGACATTCCCCTACGTATAAGTGCGTGGTTTAATGAAAAAAATGCTTTGATGTCATAAAAAAAATAATTTTTGTCCAAAAAGGTGATTAGTCAGGTTAGTGCAATGGGGGCTTTCATATACCTGTAAACCCCTTTTAACAGTTGGTGTGATGCTCGACAAAGTGGTTTAATACATATCAGGGAATGGCTTTTTTCAGGGGTTTTTCAAGACGATAAGACTTTTAGTCACACACACAGAGGGGATGGACAATACAGGGGATAGATGTCATAAACTAGGGGGTTGCCTACAGATAAACAAGGTTATGACATCAAGTGGATTTATGTCAAATAACTGCCCCGTCTACTGCTGTGGTGTAAATTCACATACAGAGTGTAATATAATCATTAAGTAGTGTGACACACCGAATAGTCATGTTTTTTGGATACAGTGATTGTGTTGTCATTCATACACCATGTGAGATGTCCATATATACTGAGTGTGATGTCATAATATAAGGTGTCTGTCACAGTTACAGTGTGCTGTGATGTCACAAGTATAGTGTATGTGATGTCATAAACATGTGGATGTCATGTATGAATAAAGTGGATGGATGTCATGAATACAGTCTTGAGATGTCAATAAAGAGTGGTGTTAGTCTCATAGAATTCTTATAAAGTCAGACATATAGTGGGTGTTGAATATTCACACGTATTGCACGTAATGGGGTTGTTATATTCAATTAACTGTAAGTTTAATGACGCTGAGGCAGCAGCAGCTACAGTGGAGGCGTTTGTTGTATCTTTGTCTGTTATATGAGATTTTTTACTTATTTGATTAGTTTCGGATTCTATTGATGTTGTCCAGATTTTATGTGTGTCATGACAATGAATTCAGTGTGAGATTGGGTGATTGATGTCCAGAGAGTGGTCTGTTTGTTGTTGTGGGTGACGACATACAGTAATGTGAATGTGATGTCATATGTTTGTTCAAGCATGATTGTCAGATATTTGCATATTGTGGCGTTATATCATACAAGGCAATGGAGTTTTTATCATCGATAATTCTCGGTGTGATGACCTCATCCTGGGAGGTGCTTATGCTGTCAGATATGTTTGTAATGGCTTTTGATGTGAGACAGCGCAGCTTTTATGTCATGAAAGAGTGGTTGTGATGTCATAAAAAAAAAGCAGAGGCTGTGATTTAGTATTAATAGTGCTTAATGTGCCAATGCTTATAGTATGTGTGACATTACAATACATACTGTTTGTGTTGTTATATCCTCTGATAGGCAGCGGGAGTATCACCCAAAGACAATAACGAGGTTGGATTCAACATACTTTTGTATCGTCCTCTACACATTGGCTGTGTCAAATATTTGATACGATAACAAACCCAGTTTGTGACATACATAAAATCTGTGATAAAGTTATAGGATAGTTGTCAAAAGTATGTATATTCCCATAAGACAAAACAATATCATTATGCATGGCTCTGATGTCGTAAATGCTAGGAGATGTCATACAATGCGAATCTATTCATGTAATTGTTTATTCCATATGTATGCCATTGAATGATTTTCATACTTTGTGAGGTCATCGTGACAGGATTTATAAACAATTACAACACCTGATGGCAAATATGTGGAAGTCACATTTCCTGGTAGGCATTAAGCATATTGTGATATCATACAATGTATATGATTCATGAATATACTGGGTGTGATGTGAAAAATTAAGTGTTGATGTCATAAAGAGTTCAGTGATGCCCACGCATACTGAATATGATGTCCTTGCATAAGAGAAATGTGTGACGTCATACAGAGATTGTGTGTGGTATAAAATACACAGGGTTTGAGACACAGATACCGTGGAGGAAGTGTCAGATCTGTGGTGAGATGGCAGATATAACTTTGTGATTCCTTGTGTGTGGGTCATATAAGTGGTGTGAAGTCAGAATGCAGTGGATGTAATGTGATGACTACAATGGCGTGAGTTCATAAAGAGTGATGTGCCATATGTATAGTCATTAGATTCATACATAAAGTTGTGTCATTCATACAAACATTTTGGTCAGAGGTCATCAATAGTTGGTTTAAAAATGTCAGATATAGTGGAGTGATATCATGAGTGCAGTGCATGTAAGTCATAAATAACCTGTGATGTCATAAAATGTGATGCGATGCCTTAAGAGTGTATATGTTTGGTATAATGTATGGTGTGAGGTCATACATACAAAGGGGTGATATCATCGAAAGGTGGGTGGATGACACAGATACAGCTGTGATGTTAAAAGTAAGTCAATGTGATGTCGATAAAAACGGATAGAAGTCGTCTTGTAGCCATGAGGTCTCATAAATACAGTTGTGTGATATCCTCATTACAGGGGATGTCATGACCCAGATTCAGGGGGTACGATGTCAAATAGAGGGGTGTGTGATGTCCTAGAAAGGGGGTTTTTGATGCAAACTAGGAAGTGTGTTTTTTGTAGGGTGAAAAATTTGCCTTTCATATGCCAGTGTGATTTCATGCAACAGGGGGCCGTGATATAAAGTGGAGATTTGGGGATGGCAAAGAAAGTGTGGGGGCAAGTCTGGTTGAGGGGGTGGGGTGTCTTTCCCTTTAAGGGGAAATTTTTCAACATAAATTCTTTTCGCTTGGTGTGATAGACTGAAATAGAGTCATTTTAAAAATCCAATGAGTTAAATATATATGCCGAGTGTGGATCACAAAAACACAAGTTGTGATGTCATACGGGTGGATATAAATGTCATAAATAGAGTGGATGGGGTGTCACATGTATACGGCTGTGATATGAACATAGAGTGGCTGTGAAATCATTTCGTAAGTGGGGGTGATAACACAGACCAGTGACGTGAGGTCAGATATTTGGATTCGATGTCTGGTATAGTGGACTTGATTCTTTAAATAAAGTCTTGTGAGGTCAAAAAGAGTGGTTTGTATTTTCCTATGTAGAAACTAAAATTTTCATACACATATTTGAATGTGATGTCATACAAAATAAACTGCAAATGTCATACATACACGGGGTAAGATAAAATTGGTACATTGCGTGGTTAAACACAGATACAATGCGTGTGATGTCGGATATAGGGGCTTTGAAGTTACACAATGGCTGTGTTGTTTATAACACTGCGTGGGATGCCATATGACGTTCGATGTCATAAACAAGCTGTTATGTTCGATATAGTCATGTGTATGTCGCATATTTAAGATTGTGAGACATGACAAAATAACATGTCCCGTTCTATATTGGCTTGATGTCATGATTAAAGCATCTGAGTCCTTAAATAAATAAGGTTTTCTCATAAGTGGTTTGAGATGGATGCTTATCCATACATAATGACACCCGTTAACCCTTTTACACAGTTGGTGTGACTTCGTCGAGCAAACGTGTGTTTGCTGACAGATGCCAGTGGAAGTGATGGCAATTTTCACGGGTTTTTCAAGACAGATACAGATCTTATGTAGTCACACTCACATTGAATGAAATATTCATGTATATGATGTCATCTACATAGTTCCATAACAGATAAAAATAATATAGACATCAAAATGGATTTAATCATATCAACGTGCCGATCTGTCTACATCGTGGGTTTTTTCACCCATACAGAGGAGTAATATAATCATTCATGTGAGTGTGACTACACCGATATAGTCATTTTATGTTGGATACAGTGATTGTGGTTGTCATTCATAACACCATGTGAGATGTCAAATATACTGAGTGGGGATGTCATAAATATAGGAGTCTGTCAAGTTACAGTGCGTGATGTCACAAGTTAGTGTATGTGATGTAAAACAGGGGATTATGTTATAAAAAGTGGATGGAAGTTGAATACAGTCTTGAGTTAAAAGATGGGTGATGTCACAAAAATTTCATATGAAGCATACAAAGTGGGTTTGATATCACACGTAGCACGTTGGGTATTCAATCACTGAAGAATGACGCCTAAGTGGATGCGATGTCAGATTACTGTTGCATGACATGAATACAGAGGGTTGATGTCATAGAGGGTGTGACACATACAAGTGAATGTGATGTCATATGTAGTTCAATGATTTCATACAATTGTGGCGTTATAACATACAGCAATGGTTTTTTATCACGAACTTTCTGTGATGACACACTTACTGTGAATGCTGTCCAATGTAATGCTATGATGGGAGACAGGCGGAGCTTTGATGTCAGTGAGCAAGTGGTTGTCATGTCAAAAAGCGTGGCTGGAATTCGTATAGAGTGCATAATGGCCATGCCTATAGTATGTTGTGATTTAATACATACATTTTGTGTGTATCACTTGATACAGAGGATGATCACCAAAATACAGACACGGAGGGTGTGATCAGATCAACCATAATTTGTATCGTCTCAACACAGTTTTTTGGATTCATAGTATATTGGATACGGATTCACAAACCCAGTGGGTGTGACATTACATATTAAATGTGCTGTGCTGACAGAGTATAGGGGATGAGATGTCCTAAATCGTACATCTGATGTCTTTCACATATAGGATAACTGGATATCAAGAATGCAGTGGCTGTTGATATCGTAAATGCTGAGGATTGATGTCAAAAAGTGCACATGTGATATTCATTTATAATGTGTATGAGTCATATGGGGGGGGTTTTATGCCAAGTGTGAATGATTTCCATACTTGTTGTGATGTCATCGATACAGAGTGTGGTGCACGACACAGATATCCAGCGGCGGTGATGTCAAATAGTAGTGTATGTGGAGAGGATGTCAGGTATATCGGAGTGATGTCCTGAAAGCAGTATGTGGATAATCATATATTGTGACGTAAATAACATCAATAAATATACTGGGTGTGATGCAAACACATTATAGGAGTGTCTGATGCATAAAAGAGTTCATGAGATGTCACCATACTGAATATGGATGTCCTGCATAGAGTATTGTGACCGTCAGTACATAGAGTGTGTGATGTGGTATAATTTGATACACGGGGTTTGATGACAACAGATACCGTGTGGAATTGTCAGATCTAGTGGGTGAGGCAGATATATTACTTTGCTGTGATGTCTGTGTGCGTGTCATATAAAGTGTGATGTGAAGATCATGAATGCAGTGTATGTAATGTGAGACTTACAATGTCTGTGAGTTCATAAAGAGTGGAATGTGCCGTATTAAAATGCATAAGATGTCAGTACATAAAGTTTTGACATGTGCATACACACAGTTGGTCAGAGGGTCATCAATACGGTGGATTCATAGTCAGATATAGTGGAGTGATACTCATGAGTGCAGTGCATGATGGATGTCATGAATATAACCTGTGATGTCATAAAATGTGGATTCGAAGGACCTATAGAGGTATATGATGTTAATTACATGTAGTAGTGGTGTGAGGTCAACATAACAAGACAAGAGATATCATCGAAGCGAGTGGGTGTGGATGACACATATACAGCCGCAGTTATGTTAAAAGTATAGTCAATCAGTGATGTCGTATACAACGAATATGATTGTCGTCTTACATAGGGCAAGAGATCTTCAGATAATACAGTATGGTGTAAACGCTCGCAATATCATGTATGTGATGTCCCAGATATCAGTGGATAACGAATGTCAAATAGAATGGTTATGCTGTCTTAGAATCGGTGTTAGATATCATAAACTGAAAATTTCTGTCCCTTTGTATGTTGAAAAAGTTTGCCATACATATCCTGAGTGTGATGTCATGCCAGAGTTTGGACGTGATATTCAGTGGCGAACTTGAGATGGCAAAGAAACCAGTGGGGGCAATTCGACTAGATAAAGATGGGTTTAATTGTTCCATGCCTGCAGTGGATGTTCGGCAGCATAAAATACTCTGATTGTGGTGTGGATTAGAATGTTTTTAGCTGACCTCTGAAGTGCCAAATGAATGTCGTATATATATCCGAAGTGTGGAGGTCATCAACCACACACACTGTTGTTATGTTTCATACATTTTGGGTGATTATGAATGGTCCATAAAGTAGAGAGGATAGGATGTCTATACGTATCCTGGCTGTGATATGATTACATAAGATGGCTGTGATATCAGTGTTAGAGTGGTGTGATAACACAAATACACTGGAACATGAGGTCAGATATAGTGGATGTGATGGTCTGGTATAGTGGACTTGATATGTCATTAAATAAAGAGTCGTGTGAGTCAAAAAGAGTGGATGCTGAGTAACAGTATGTATTACATACGATGTATGTAAGGATCATTCTTAGTGGTACTGTGGATGTCATACATACACTGGTTAAGAATAAAATTGGTACATTGCGTTCGTGTTGACACAGATACAATGCGTGTGATGTCGGAGTACTATAGTGGCTGTGAAGTCTACAGACAATGGCTTTGTTGTTATAACACTTGCGTGGTGATGCCATATGACGTCGGGACTATTGTCATAAGCATAGAGTGTGTGATGTCATAGATATCTACAGATTCATATGTGTGATGTCAGCATATTTAGTTGGAATGTGATATCATACAAGAGTAAGGATGACATAGGGGGGTCATATCGTTATATAGTGCGTGTGATGTCATGAATAGAAATGCGTGCCATTGTGCCCCCCATGTCATAAATAATAAGGATTGTTATCTCAATAAAGTGTGGATATTAGTCTGGGTCAGGTGCAGTTATGCATTATGACGGACAATTATGCATTATGCCACCTGGTGAACCCTTACACAGTTGGTGTGATATGTCGTCGACCAAAGTGTGTTTGATGACATATTACAGTGCGATGTGGATGGCATTATTTTCACGGCGTTTTCAGGACACAGATACCAGAGCTGTGTGGTAGTCACACACACAGAGTGGATGAGATCATATACACCAGTGGATATGAGGTCAAAAAGCATAGTGGGTGCGTCCCGTGACAGATAAACAATGGTATGATGACATCAAACGTGGATTTGATGTCATATAACGTGCCTACGTGTCGTACATGCTCGTGGGGCTGTGATTTCACAGGTACAGAGGATGTAATATAATCATCATGTGTGTGTGACTACACCGATACAGTAGTCCAGTGTGATGTTGGATACAGTGATTGTGTTGTCCATTCATACACCGATGTGAGATGTCATATATACTTAGTGTGTGTCATACAAATATAAGGAAAGGAGTGTCTTGTCACAGTAAATACTCAGTGCAGCCACTGCGTGATGTCCGCAAGTAATAGATGTATGTGATGTAGAGTAAACAGACTGGATAATAGTATGAGGATGTTCATGTTATGGAATATAAGTGGATGGGATGTCATGACGTACAGTCTTGAGATGTCACATAAAGTAGTGGTGTGTGATGTCACATAGAATTTCCATATGAACTCATACCATATATAGTGGGTTTGGATATCAACACGAATTGCACACCGTGTGTGGTATAATCATACAAACTGTAAGTAATGACGCAGCTTTACAGTGGATGCGATGTCAGATATACTGTGTGTCTATGACATGAATACAGAGGTGTGATGTCACATAGATAGTGGTGGACGAACGATAACACTACAGAGTGAATGTGATGTCATCATTGTATAGTTCACATGATGTCATACATATAGTGGCCGTTATATCATACAAGCAATGGGTTCTTATGTATCGGGATCGATAATCTCGTGGTGATGACACCACATATACTGTGAATGTGCTGGTCATATGTAATGCTAGTTGATGTGAGGACAGGCGTAGCTCATGTGATGTCATGAACAGAGGTGTTGGTGGCGATGCGATCATAAGAAGCCTGGCTGTGATGTCGTATAATAGTGCATAATGTTGCCATGCCTAAAAGTTGTGTGAAATAAATAGCATACACTTTGTGATTATATCACTGATACCGTTGGGACGTGATCACCCAAATACAGAAACGGAGGGTGTTGATTCAATCAGACATAACAATTTGTTTGTATCGTCCCTCAACACATTGTGTTTGTGAATGATGTCAAATTTAATGTTGGATAGCGGATTCACAAACGGGCAGTGGGCTGTGACGCTTAACATATAAAGTGGCTGTGATGACAGAGTATAGGGGAGAGATTGACCTAAATAAACCGTACATGATATGATGTCACATATAGGAGATCTGATAGTCATGAATGCAGTGGCTCTGGTGATTATCGTAAACGCTGAGGATTGATGTCATAAAGTGCGAAATGCGATGTCATGTAGAGCTGTGTATGACGTCATATGTATGCCAAGTGTGATTATTTGTCCATACAAGTGCTGTGATGTACATCGATACAGAGTGTTGTTAGAGGACACAGATCCCAGTGGGCGGTGATGTCAAATAGTAAGTGGGTGAGGATGGGTGCAAGACATAGTCCTGGTGCCGAGATTGCTCAGTGAATTGCAGTAAGGATGTTGTTACATGTAATCAAGTTATATATCCCTGAGTTACCTATGTGATGGTCCATGTAAAATAATACATATTGGTGGGATATGAATGATATGAAATCACACAATTAGAGTGGGTCTGATGTCATAAGAATTTACATAGTGATGTCATGCATAAGCTGAATATGAATTGCCCTAGGCATAGAGTGATGTGTGACACGTCATACAGAGCAGGCCTGTGTGTGGTATAATCGATACACGGGGTTTGAAACGACACAGATAACCGTGGAGGAGAGTGTCGAGATGTACTAAGTGGTGTGAGATGGTAGATAAAACGTATGTGAGGCGTCTTTGTGTGTGTGGTCTACTATAGTGCTGTGTGATGACGTCATGAATGCAGTGGATGCTTGTAATGTGTTGACACAATGGTGTGCAATTCATATAAAGAGTGGATGTTGACAATATGTATAGTGCATTAGATGTCATACATAAAGTTTGTGTATGTCATACAAACGATTGTTTTTCGGTCAGAGGTCATCAATAGGGTGGATTCAATGTCAGGATATAGTGGAGTGATTATCAATGAGTGCAGTGCATGTGATGTCATAAAATTAACCTGTGATGTCATAAAATGTGGAATGCGCTGATGACTTATAGAGTGTATATGATGGTATACATGTAGTGGGTGTTGAGGTCATACATACAAAGGGTGGTGATATATCTCAGAAAGAGTGGGTGTGAATGACACAGATACAGTGTCTGTGATTTTAATAAAATAGTGAATCTGATGTCGTAAACAACGGGATAAGATGTCGACTAGTGAGTAGTCGCATGAGAGATCTCAGAAATACAGTAGGAGTGTGGATGCGTCCTCAATACAGTGGAATGTGAATGAACCCAGATATCAGTGTAGATACGATGTCCAATAAAGAGTGTGATGTGATGTCGTAGAATCGGTTGGTTTGATTATCAGAAACTGAGGATGTGATGTCTTGTATGGTTGCGAAAGTTGCCAGAGCATATGCCGAGGGTGCTGGTCATTCCAACTAGTGGCGTGATAACAGTGGAGAGCTATGGGAGGGCAAAAAAGGGGGG
>JAJLRB010002691.1:0-13537 GCA_020976825.1 Odocoileus hemionus | reverse complement strand
AATTTAAAACCCAAAGTTTTTCCCCTGCCTTCTTTTTTGTTATGTGTGCGAGTTTTGTATTGATGGCCTTGGAAATTAAATAAATTTTACTGTGGAAATGCCACCCTGGGGCCCCTTATATGAGTGTAGACCCCCACTGATACCCTAGACTGCTGTTTCTAAAGGTCCATGGTGGAGCCATTTAAAAATATGGTCCTTGCCTGGGTAAAGTAAGAAACATTTTGTTCCTTCTTGGAAAAAGGATTTGGTTAACTGTTTTGAAAAACAAACAATAACACACACATGCAGTTTTAAAAACCTGAAGCGTCTTGCAATTTAAAATATTCCCGTGCAATACTTGTAGATGATTTTAAAAGGGATTTGTAGAGACTTCCTAATTTTTATTCCACAAAGGAACTATGATTCGGGAAAAGCATCCTCATATATTTGAAGAACAAAATGTTCCCCCCAAATGGTTTTTGGCATAGGGTTAATTTGACTGATTTTTTTTTAAGAAACAAGACTCGGGGACTTTGTATTTCCTCAACTTAGCACCTAATACTTTAAAAAACGGCCTTTTTCTGTAAAGAAGCTGTCACCAGGGGCATCGCAAGAATATAGTAGGTATGGGGGGAGAAACTCAGTAACTTAGAGATCAGAATTCACTCAGAAAATGCCCCTTTATCTTTTAGGGCCCAGAAGACATTTGTTTGTCAAACATTTGTTTTTTCCATCCCAGTAATTATCTTCCTCCGTTTGGAAGTCCCAAGTCACTTTTTCCCCAATACCCTTCTTTTTTTAAAACTAAAGATGTTAGAAATTTAATGTGAGGGTCATTTTGTGGGTTACTCATTTTGAACTTTTTCAGGCCATAGCTAATCCATAAAAGGGTTTTTTTGGTTAAAATTTGCTAAAAAGATTCTACCATTAAGGGCCCAATTCAGTTTTTAAAAAAATTTTTGGAAAAGCTTTAATTGGTGTTTTTTTAAAATAACCTCATCATAGCTCACAAAATATCTCCTGCAATGCAGGAACCTAGTTCATCCCCTGGATCGGGGGAGGGGTTTGGAAAGAAATGGCATCCTTACAGATTTTTTGCCGGGGAAATCCCGGGAAAGAACCCTGGGGGCTACAGTCCAGGGGTCAAAAGGTTAGACATACTTGCAACAAAACCCAACCACATCAAAAAAGCTTTTTTTGCTGGGAAACCACTGATCAAAAAAGCCACCCACCGGGCCCACATAACCGTCGCAGATTTATCTTACAACAGGAGAGTCGGGAAAGGAAAAAGCAAAAGAAATAATCCCATAAACAGAAGAATTTGGGGAAAGGTAAAAAAGGAAGGAGACCCCAGCTCATAGTCTTCCCAACCTCCTCAAATCATTCTTCTAGAATCCATCTTGGCGAGATACCCTTCACCAGTAAGGAATTGGTAGAGTGACTGGCCAGCAAAAACCCCAAAACAAAATTTAATACTGTAAAACCCAACTGCAAGCCTGTACGAGCGTTCCCCTGAATCCCTCACGCCCCTCCCCCCAGGGACCCTTTTCCCAAAAAAGTCTTTTCTTTACCAAGTCTGTCCCCCCTTGGAAAATTCGCTGAGTGATAGTAAAAACTTATTCTTGGGCCCCAGAAGGGTCTCCCTTCTTCAACAGGTTTAGGGGACCTTGGAAATACTAAATTTAAAAGATAATAAAAGAAATTAACAACAAAAACTAAAACCCCTTAATTAAAAAAAAATGGGTTTTTGGGAAATTTATGAATTTGCAGCCAACTTTCCCCCCAGGGTTTACAGATGCAATAAAACATTAATTAATTAACAAAAATGAGAAGAAGCCCAAGGGGGAAAGTCAAGGGGCTCTTCCCCAATAAGGAGGTTTTTTTTAAAGGATTATTAATAAATAAAATTTAAATAAAGCAATATTGAAAGAGACGAACAAAGAGGAATTGAAAAAGTCATGGAACCCTCCGCAGAATGAAAAAACTTTAGATGGTTAAAGAAATGAATGAATAAATGGATTAGGTATAGAAAAACACTTCAGTTTTGTATGAATTCATGGCAAAAGGGGCCCCCCCCACCCCCCATTGGGACCTAGTAGGCCCCCAAGAATCCCCTATAATTTTTGGGGGAAAAAAATAAATAAAAATGAAGGCAGAATTACATGATCAGAAATTTAACTTGGAGTACAGTTAGGAAATTAAAATTAAAGATTTACCCCAATCTTGGGTCCCTTGGCTAAACCCCCTTTAGGGGAATCCGAGGCCTTTTCCCTGCTGTTTTGCTGACCTGTTTATGATGCCAATTGTCTTGCTGTTCACACTTTTTCCATTTTTTGCAAACCCGGGGAAGGGGCAAGGCTCAAGCTAAGAGGCTGGAAAAGAGCAGGGGGTAGAAGAGACCTTTTTTTCTCCCCTGCTGCGGGGCGGCCTAACACAGCCTCTCCCGGGCTGAGCAGCAGCCGTAGCAGCACCCGAAAACGTAACTTTTACGAGCCAAAGGAAAACCCTCACATAACAAACCCATGAGCCGCCCCAGTGTTCCCCAAGCCCAGCAAGCAAACCCTTCCCCCAGACGATTACGGGGGACATCATCACCGAAATCAAAGGGCATCCCCGCAAAAAAATACCAAAACCAAAGGGAAGTACCTAGCGATGACATGTGCATGGGTTAATAATCATTATTTATAAAAGTGGGCAAAGCAGAAGGCAGGGGGAGAGAGCCTGCCACCGCCACTTGGTTTTTTGTTTTTCCCCTACAAAGGGAATGGAAAAAGGGTAAGGGATTCAGAGAAAATTTTCCGGGCTCAGAGGGAAAGCCCCACAAGCTGTGAAATCAAACCCACGGGGAACACTGACTCACCTTAACTATTTGTTGTGTTGTTTAGGACTAAGCCACATCGCCTTTTTGCGACCCTGTGGACGAGCCGCCAGGCTCCTCTTCCAGGATTTCCCGGGGAAAGATACTAAAGGCGTTTTCATTTCCTTTTCAGGAGATCTTTTCCCACCCCAAAATTGAACCCACTCTACTGCATTTGGGAGGTGAGTTCTTGACCCCTGAGCCCCAAGGGGAAACTCCCAAAAGAGGTTAAGCAAACAAAAAATGAAAGGGTTGAAGGGGTTATAAAAAGGGGGAATGTTTAACCCCTGTTACATGAAGAGTCTTTCAAAGTTGCCTATGTTTTTTTGAAATGGGGTTATGCCCGCAGAACACTTTTACCCATCTTTTAAGGTTCAGACTTGCTTAGGGTCCTGGGAGGCTACCTTTAAGGGTTTAAAAGTTGATGGAAATTTAGGGGAAATTTTGAAGAAAATTGGTGTATTTGAACAGGATTTTTATAAGTATTGGGTTTTTTTTTGCCAATTTTTGGGGGGAAAAACTGGTCTCATTTGGGGAAAGTTTCCCCCCCCTGGTTTGAAAAGGGGCATGTAATCGTTTTTTGTGCTAGTTATTTGCCCCTGTCATTTCCAAATTTTTGCAACCTCAAGGACGTAGCCCCCCCGGCTCATCTGTCCCTGCGATCTGTCCTTCCGCAATGTTAATCAACATGTTAAAGGCTTTCCTGAGCCACAGAGTGTGAGGTGGAAACAGAACTGATACTGAGGGGCTCATAGAGCCCTGGGGAGCTGTGTCTCCCCAAAAAGGATGGTCCGGGTTACCGCTCAAAAAAAAGGGTCTTTTTTTGAATACTGTGAAAAAAACTTTTGGAAGGCATGCTAATAAACTCTCAATTTTTAGAACTAAAACTTTTGATTTCCACTTTTGTTGAAAATTTTCTCCCGATAAAACTAAAATTAAAGAAAATGTAAGTACAGGGATGGGCGCCTTTTTATAAAATTTAAACCCGTTTTTGTGGAACTAAAACAACTGTCTTGTTGCAAATCCACAAAATCAGAAATAAATACAGCCATAATCAACCCAAAAATTCCCCCTTAATTCAAACAACAGAACCCAAAACCAAAAAAAATAAGGTGGAGAAGTATTTTTGGTACAAAAAGGGGAAAACTGCTTCCCAAAGGAAATAGCTTGAAAAAACCATGGATGGGGGGACCGGTAGCTAGAGTCCACGGGGTTTCAGAGTCAGACACAGTGACACTTTTCTTTTACTTTCACTTTTGATATTGGCAAGGACAAACTCAAGTCTTAGAAACCCCTTTCCACAAAAAAAAAAGCCTAGCCATCTGAGCGAAAAGTTAACTCACTTCAACTATTAATTATAAACTAGGGAAATAGGTTTACCTGACATACTAAAGTTTTAGGTGAAACTAACAATATCTGTCATTGTCATTTATGTAGCATTCTAGTAGAATATATAAATAGGGATTTTTTACTTCACTTTTAAGTGGAAAAAAATAGTTTCCAAAAAACTTTAATAAATTAAAAATTAAAGTTTTGCAAGTTTAAAATGAAGTACTCAGGTTCCCACCTTTCGACCCCGGGGCTTTTGCCACCAGGCCCTCCCCACGGATTTTCCGGCAAGAATACGGAGTGGGTTGCCCGTTCCTTTTCCCGGGGGTCTTCCCAACCCCCGGGGCGAACCCAGGCTCCCGCATTGTGAGACACCTTTAAAACCCCTGACCACCAGGAACCCCTCTTTGAATTGTCTTGGTTTTTCCAAGCAAATGCATGCGTTTTTGCTGTTGAATCATTAAAACTGCCCCCACTCTTACCTCCTGGACTTAGACGCCAGCTCCTCTGTCCATGGATTCCCAGGCAAGAAACTGGGGGGGTTCCCTTTTCCCTCCTCCAGGGGATCTTTCTGACCCAGGATATCCTACCTCCATGTCCTCGGTGGACTTTACCAGACCCCTGGGGACTAAATATTAATTACTAACAAGGCTAATTTCCCTATTTTATGAGGAAAGTATTTTCTAAAAATTTATGAAATATAGTTATCTTGCAAAACAAAAATTTTGGTTAAACAAATGTACAAAATTTCTTATTTCCATCTTCATTTAAAAATAAGGGGTTTTAGAATTAAGAATTCAGTAAATAGATCAATTAAAAACTTTTAAAGAAAAACATTTATGCAAAGAAATTTCTTTAAAAAATAAAGAAATGAAAACTTTTGTTTAAATGAAAAGAAAATATTCTGTTAAAAAGGAATTAATTTTAAAAAAAAGGAGGAAAAACACAAATTTTTAAAGTAAAAAAGAACTGCATAAGGTAGTGGGGGAAAAAAAGCCCTGAGAAAGGATTTTTTTCATGGCAGGCCCGGAAGATAGAATGAATTTAGTTGAGGAAAAAAATAAATATTAAAAGTAACTAACACAAAACTAAAAACGGGTTTTTTCTCTTGTAAAAAAAACAAATTTTCATGGCATTGATTGCTTTTTTGGGACATATTATGAAAATTTTTTTTCCTTTTTTTTTAATCTGTTTTAACTTTTTGTTTTGCCTTGAAATATTCTTATTGCTTTGTTAAGTGAACAAAACTATTTCACTAACTTATGACTTTTTTTGACCCAAGTTTTTAAAGTCTTTTGATTCTTTGAAAAAATTTTTGATAACTTTCCAAATTAAATGCTAAAAAAATTCTTTTGCTCTCTACTTCTTTGGTTTTTTTTAGGGGACCACTTAAAAATCTCAAAGAGATACAAAACTAATTGTTTTTTTGACATGCAAAGTTACATGAAAGCATTGTCAAATAGGTGAAATAAAACATTTTTATTAGTGGATAAATGTATAATTTGTTTTATAAATTATATGAAATTTCTAAAATTATGATAGTTTGAAAAGTCTAATTTAGTTATTTTAGGTGTTGAAAACATGGAAATAACAAAATATCTTTGTAAATTTTGCTTTAAATCAGATTTTAATCAGAACAAATTAAGTTTTTTTATTTATAAACATTTTTTTTTTTTATTTTGGTCTTTTGCAGAAATGCTTTTCTTTAAGAAGATTTACAGGGGCTTTTGACAAATAATTTTCTGATAACTATAAAACCAAATACTAAACTGAGTAAAAAATTATGAACTAAGGAAAAATGATTGTTTGTAAAACTGCTAACAAAGATCAAGATCAAAAATAAATTTACATAGGACTCAGTGACCTATGAAATATTATAATTTTTTTGACTTCTTGTTTAAAATTACTGTCTTTTTTAAACTTCATTTTCCCAGACTTAAGGGAAATTTTTTTTTTTTTTTTTTCCCTTTAAGCAAAAAATGATTTTCAACAAATTTGGTAAAAACCCCCGGAAGTAAACGGTAAAGAATCCCTGCAAAGCCGAAAACCCAGTTTGATCCCTGGGTTAGGAAATCCCCTGGGGAAGGGGGGAATGTCACCCACTCCAGTATTTTTGCCCGGAAAAACCCCCCGGAACAAGGAGTCCTGGGGGTTTCAAAAGGTCGGGCATGGCGAGTGATTAAATCAACCCACATACGCAAGCAAAAAGAAAAAATTTATCTTTTCTCCCCCCTTCCCTTTCCCGGATTTGATTCTTGTTCATTTTTATTTTTATGCATATAGTGTTTACTTAAGGGAACAATACTTTCTCCTTTTACCAGAGCACAGTTGAAAATATTGGTTACATAGACTCAAATTGGGAAATAAGATTGCCTTTTTGGGGTCATAAAGCCCCTTGGGGGGGTAGGAGGAAAAGCCGATAATTTCTTTTAGGTTTCTGGAAGCCTTACTAGTAATAAGGGAAGGGCACATCCCGGAAGGGAAAGAATTTTCAGGTATCTTGGAAATCTTGGAAAAAGGAATTTACCAAAAAATATAGAATTTTTATCTGATGGCAAATCGTTTTTTTTTTTTTTTTTTTTTTCTTTTAGCCAAGTGGCCCAAAAGTTAGTTTGAGAAACTTTATGAGAAGTTTAAAGCAAGTAAAGTAAAATTTGTTTTCTCAGTATGTCCGACCTTTAGACCTATGGACTGAACCTACCCGGGGTCCCCTGTCCATGGGATTTTCCAGCAAGATTACTGGAATGGGTTTCCATTTCCCCTTTTCCCCGAGGGTCTTTCCCGACTCAGAATCAAACCCCGGTTTCCCACATTTAGGGGAAACCTTTACTGCTGAGCCACCAGGGAAAAATACCTCTCTAAAGATCCTACTAAATATATCACAGTCCCCAAATTTTTAGGACTTTAAATGAATTTTGAGGAAGCAAACCCCTCAATCAGTCAATAATAGAAAGCCATTAAAATTATTTTGGGACTCTTTAGTCAATTAAAGTTAACATATTTTTTTAATATTTTTGGGGGTAAAAAATTTTTATGTTAAAGAGTTAAAATTTTAAAAAAAGGATAATATATTATTTAGAAAAAAAATCTTTAAAATTTATAAAAGCTAATATAATCAAAATAATATCGACACATATTTTAAATTTAACCCAATTCTTGCTCCATCGCCCCTAAACCTAACAACTCTCATTTGTTATAAGGGGAGGTGAGGTTAAAGATAACTACTGTCTGCTTTTGTCTGGGTTTATAAACAGGGGTATTTAGGATTCTCTTTAAAAATTTTTAAAAGCTTTTTCTTTAACAACATTTATTTTTTTTGACCTACGGGAATGTGTCAACAAAGAAATGAAAAAAACGCAGAAGTTAAACATAGCAGAATTAATAATACTAATTTTAACAGTTTTAAATTTATAATTCTAAATTTTTCCCTTAAAATTATTTGCACTTGTAGAAACATGGAAAGCGGTTTATTTCATATAATACAAAAAGGTTTCTTAGTTTTCATTTTTCTAAACATTGAAAAAGCCGATCCAGAGGAGTCGCAGAAAGCATGTCCCCAGGGCAGTATCTTCTAGAGGAAGGAAACCCAAGGTGGTTAACCTATAGAGTAAAGACTAGGCATTTCACAGTTTTCACTGTGTTTTGGGTTTTTATTTATGGGGCCAAAATTTAAGGGAAATTTAATTTGGTTACAGTGCATATCAGAAGGGGAAAACTAAGATCAATATTTTTTTCCTTTTTAATCAAGTACATGGCGCTACCATATACAATATTGGAGAATAAAAAAATGTTAAAGAAGCAATATTGTTTAATACATTTTAAAAAGGATTTTAACGTTATTCTTATTTGAAAAAGTTTTTTTTCACTGAGGGTCCCCCACCCCTTAAAAATTTGAGGGGGGACTTATGACCATCCCCCCGGGTACGCTAAAGATTTCTAATCCAGGTAATTTTAAGAATGATTTTTTTTAAAATTTTTGTACTGAAAAAAATTACTCAAAGGACGGGTTAAAACAGGGTTCCTGGCCATACCCTCAGAAATTCTGATTAAACACATAATTTCCTTTTTAAATAAACTTTTTAAACTTGCAGATGTTTTGGGGTCCTGGACCACACTGGATAGCATGAAAACCAGGTCATCTTCCTTTAAAAACCAGTAACTCTAAAATGAGACAGAGAAAAATGTCTGCTTCATCAAATTCATTTCCTCACTGACGAAAAGGAAAGATGGCTGGGGGAAGGAAAGAAACACTACCCCGATCAAAAACGAAAATCCCAAAATGACAGAGCTGTTTCTGGGGCAGTGAGATTTTTAGAAGAAAAAATTTTCAAGAAGTCTCCAGATGTTTCTTGTAAAATGATTTAAAATATGCATTTTTTTTCAAGATCCCCAATTACACTCTACACACTCTTAGATTTCACTGAAAAAGTTTTAAAAAAAAGAGATTTACTCCATGCGGGCAGCATCTCTGGACCCGAAGCCTCCGCGTTATGATGTGTCGCAGTGGTTTTTCGAGCGTTTTAAAACTTCAAGTTTGGCACAAAGAGCTTTAAATCACTTAACAGAACTTTGCACGGAGACAAAAACTTGGATGGTTAAATACACATTTGAATATCTCACAAACTACTAGCATAAAGGGGGATACAGAGGTTTTTTAAAAAAAGAGTGAGAGGAAATAAAAAGTGCAATGCAATAAACAAACTTGGGCCCTGCAAATTAGCTGTCCTGCTTTCCGGGGCCCTTTTCCTTTAAGCGCAACATTTAAAACCATCTTTCCCACAAGAAAGGGTTTTGTGAATTTTTAAACCCTTTGGGAAAATCAGGGAAAAAATCAAAATTTTTTAAAAATGACAAACGTAATTTCATTTTTTTTTGTTTAAAAGAGTAAAACCAACTGCAAGCAGCCCTGGCCCAGAAAAAACAAAAAAAAAAAGAACAAAACAAAAAAAACAAAAAAAGGCCAACAGTAAGCACTCAGTATACTTTTTCCCTAGGTTACTAAAATAATCATTAAATTCCCCCTCTATCTTTTTGTTTTAAACTTTCACAACATTTTCACAGATATTACTCATTTGATTCTCCCCATAACCACATTTAGATCAGATATCATGACCGCCCGGGGGGTGGGGGGGGGGTAAAAAAAGAAAAAGTATATGTGGAGATTTATTGCATGTATTTATATAAAAATTATGGGAAATGCGGGGAAAATTTCCAGTTTTACAAAAAACCAATTCTCAGAGTTTTCTTTACTATGCAACCCATAATTCTAATACCCCAAATTTATACAGTGAAAAAATTTTTTCCATGTGTTTTAGTTTTCAATTCTTATTCCTAAAGCCCTTAATAAAGATTCAAAAAATCTTTTTCTGGAAGTAAAACCACATAATAGGAAAAAGATATATTTCCTAAGCATCCTATGTTATAAGGTGGGGTTTTAAAAGATCCCCTGAAGAACTGTCCTAAGAATGTAAAATTCCACTCAAAATCCAAAAAAACACATTTACAAAAAGTATACTACTATTCCCTTCTTTTCTTCTATCTCTCCCCCCTCCCACTTTTCGCCTCTTTGAAGACTGGGGTTACAGGGGGGAAGTTCTGCAAAGATTAAGAAACCCCAGTGGATTAAAAAACCCGACCGGCGGGGGCATGGGATACCCGAGGGATGGGGTGGGGAAGGAGGGGAGGTGGGGTTAAAGGGGCAGGGAAGTGACACCATGGCTGATTTATTCAAAAATATGGCAAAAACCACTACAAATTGTAATTACCTTTAATTAAAAAATTAAAAAAATTTTTTATAAAAAGGAAATCATAGGTCTTTCCCTTGCACTTTCAGTGCAACTCTTGTTTAAAAAACAACCTCACCAATAAAAGAATATTTGGGAACACATGTGTGTTTTTTCAACTTAGACTATTCTAAAAAATTCTAAAGGTATAAATATCCATTCGATTGCTTTTCTGCTGATCCAAGCAATCATTAAGGGGGGTTTTTTCATCACAAAATTTTTTGGAAATTGTCTAAATCAATCGAAAAAAGCTCAAGATTCATTTTTTTTTTCAAAATTCTTAAAATTCCCCCACAAGTGTTTATTAACCCTTACCCTAATTTCCGGGGTTAGAAAAGGAGGAATAGGCATTTTTTAAAAAAAGTTAGAGAGTCGGGAGAAGGCCAATATTTTGACAAATAATGCAACAAATTGCACAGATACATCATAAAAGTTTATAGAAACAATTTTCTCCCCATGAAAGGGCCCACATGCCCACTTGGGCAATAAAAAAAGACATATTAGATGAAATAATTTATTTAAACCTTTAATGAAGAAAAGGCCAACAGGACCAGGAAACATTTCAGGATAATTAAAAGAAAAAAAAAAAAAAAATGTGTCTAGAAAATTTTTCCCAATGAAGAAAACGCTACTAAAATTTTTTGACACAAGCAATGGTTATGTTGTAGAGGGTTTCCCTCTTACATGCAATCGCTGAGTTTGACTTGAATTTCCACCTTCCCTTTATTTGGGGGGTTTGGGGGAAACACTGGTGTAATCACAAAATAAAATCATTGAAAGGAAAGATGGCTTATAACCTGGGTTATCGAAGGACTTTATCCACAATTTTTACCTTTAGTAAAAAAGTTTTTTGTAGGTATACACAAAGTTCAATCGGGCCAACCCAAATGATACCCCTAAAAGACTACGGTTTCGTAGATCCTTGGGAAAATTAGTTGCATTACAAGGGGAAAAATATGAGTATTTTCCAAAAACAAGGAAACAGGCATTATCCCTTCAGGGAGGCGTAATGATTAGAACAGGGCATGAGCAGACACCAAAAACTAGTTTCCCTTTAAGTTGGAATCAGACCGTCTCCAACCCTGGGAACCAGTAAAAACAAATCAGGTCTGGGGAAAACCGAGACTTAGTTAGGAACCCAATTCGGTTCTGCCCAAGGGCACCTCCATAATCTGTGCGGGTGATTTTAAGGGCAATGTCTGCTCCATTTTGCAGATGATAAAACCATGCTCCAAAAGTAAAAAGAGAGCAACAGTTACGTACACAGCAAAGCCATGGTGGGGGGTCTTTTACATTTTGTACAAAGCCCAAGTTTTAAAAATCCCCCTGTACACAGAACGAAGCCGGGGAGCTGTGTTTCTGCCTTGAAGAGTGTTTCGTGCAAAAACATGTGTGTATGTGTGTTAGTTGTGGGGTGTGTGTGGTGGTGCCGGGTCATACCTTTCCAGAGGGAAAATAAAAGTTGGAAGGGGTAATAAAGAGGTCGGGTTTATTACATTACCCTTTAAGTTTTTAAAAACGTGGCATTTATGCACATTTGGGTCCATCTACTAAAAAAAAAAAATGGAGGCCTAATCCCCCGGGTTTAGGATGCAATTTGTCTTGAATACAGTAACTATCAAATGCAAAGAGGGCCCTTTGACTGGGGACAGCCGAAAAAATTTTCACGCCCGTTTGCATATCTCAATAAAGTCTGTGGTTCTGGATTTTTTTAATCCCTTTTACTTTTTCTTCCCTTTTTCTTTATTGTGCCCCACCCTTTCCCCGCCTCCTCCCCCCCCCCAGAAACACTTTTTTCCCCCATGGAGAGGGAACCAAAAGGGAAAAAAAAGCAGTGGGGGTTTAAAAGACATTTTAAAGTGACTTTTTGATTTTCAATTAACCCGCACAAAAGGAAATATTGAAATTTGCCCTTTTTCTTGGGTGGGTCTGCAGAAGGCTGGTTGGTACCAAAAACCCATATGGGTTGGGGGGGGGCAGCGGAAGGCACGAGGGAAGAGAACCTGGGACCTCCGAAGCCGTCCCTTCTGTTTTCACAGAAGGGGCAGGGCTAGCCTTTTTTTACTTCAAAGGAGGAAACAGGAGGGGGAGAAAAAAGCTCTCGTCTTTTCTTGACTTTAATGTATTTTTTAGACCCCTCCCGGCGAAGGATTTAAAGTACTTTTAATAACACTTCCTTTTCAGAAAGAATTTTATTGGAGTCTCCCACAGGGCCCCCCCGGCAACAGCAGGGCCCCCTTTCCCCCCAACTGCGCCCCCCTCCTTTCCCCTCTATACCCTCTCCCTCACTTTTTTGAAAGCCCCCATTTTTGTTTTGGGGAAGAAAAGACTCTTACACGGTGATTAACTAAAGTTAAACCCTAAATCTCCTTCCGGTTTCGTACAACGTCCCGAAGGGGGTATTTGCCCCCCTCCCCTTTGAAGAGGAAACCTTGACAATTACACATGGAAAAAAGAGGCGGACCTGTGACCTCCTTGGACACCGCGTGGGACAGCGGGCGGCTGCCCAAACATACACCCGATCATTTTTAAGGCCAGGTTTTTTTGCCCACCGACCCTTGCCACTCCCTTCCGTTCCTCCCGGTCCTGTCCTTGTAGGTGCCCGCCCTTCTCCCCATTTTTTCCCCGATATCCTTCTCCTCTCGATGTTTTTAAATGTTCCCTCCGGGTTTGGGCCGGTTCCCCCCACACGCTGGGGGGGAAGCTGGTCCCCGGAGGCGGAGGGCCCCCGACCAGGTGGCGCGGGTCCCCGCCCGCGCGCCGAGACTGCATCTCTCCCAAATGGCAGCAGGATCTGAAGCTGGCGCCCCACGGCAGCCCTTCTGGTCGTGCCCCCTTTAACAATTGCCCGGGGATACACGGCTAAATACTCGGCGCCCCCTGGGTGAGGGCAAGCAAAAGCAAACCGGGCAGACGATCTGGCGGGGCCCCTGGGTCGGATCTACAGCCCTGGGCCCAATTCTCTCGGACAAGAAAGTGCTAGTGCGTTTAAAAAAAAAAAAAGAAAAAAAGAAAAAAAAAGGGAGTTTTTTCCCCTTTGGGGCCCTGTAACTTGTTAAAGACCAGGATTCTGGCGGGGGCAAAAAACTCAAGGCCTAATACCCCAAAGGACACCTCCCATCCAACCTTGAGGAAAAAACTTTTCTTTTGTCCCGGAGACCCAAACCCTAGGCGGGAAGGGAGCAGGAAAATGAAGACGAGACTTCAGCCAGGTGGAGGGCCTGTGCCCCCCTGGGGGGAAGCCTTTTTGCCCCTGAGCCTGTAACCTACTTAAAACTGAGCCTTTAGAGCTTTTAGCTCGTGTACATAAAAAATTTCAGGATTTCAAAAAACAAAGGGAAGGAAAAAATTCACTTTGCAGGGTGGCTCTTTGCGCCATTCGGCCCCGAACAAAATTTCCCCCTTTAAGGGGTAGGTCCCCAAAGGCGCTAAGTATTTATTGTGATCACTAAAATTGTTATTTTTAAACGAAAGCAGAGGGGGTTTACAAATTTTAAAAAACCAAGACCTTTTTCCTTAACTTGATACTACACCCGGCCCCCCTCGGTGACTTTGTCTCACCCGGAATTTTGTATGTCAAAATTTTTCC
>JAJLRB010002690.1:0-13546 GCA_020976825.1 Odocoileus hemionus | reverse complement strand
TAAAAAAACTTGTTTGAAGGAAAGCTTATTCTTTGGCATGAAACCAAAGTCCCTAATGTAAAAGTGGGAAGTAAAGTAGAAAATATGGGGTTGGCACCCTTTTTTAACCCAAGCTTAGTCTTTACAGCCCTCAATAGGTCCATGGTCCTCCCCCAAAACAGTTACCAGTGTCCTGTTCTTTGGCCACTTTTGCGGGTTTTCCTTTAAGACCAAAACCTTGGGTACGAGTTGGCTTTTGAAAGTAAAAGGAAAGGGGTGATATCCTTGGTTTCACAAGGCCAATATTGTTTTGACAGGGTTGATCACTCACCAAGGTAAGGCACACTCGGTGGTCTTAAAACCCCGGGCAGAAAAGTTAGCATGGCGGGTCTCCACGCCCGAAGTCGCCAGAAAGATAGAGAGAGAGAGAAAAAGAGAGAGAGAAACAAAAAAAGCCCCGGGACCAAAGGGTTTAAATGGAACAAAGGTGTTTTAAAAAATTTTTTTTTTTTGGAGTATATCCCGGCGAGTTGAAAAAATTCTTTCGGAATGACAGAATCAGCAAACCAAAAACCAAAAAGGGTTTCCCCAAAGGGAAAACAATAGTAATTTTAGACAGGGTCAGGAAAATCCATATTTAAAAAAGGGGGAGGGGGACTAAGCAGTTTTGTCTTAAAAAGTGCTCTGCTAACTTGGGTTCTTCTGGATTTTGGACGGTTTTCTCGTGGATTCTTATTTTTGTTTAAAAAGGAAAGTCAAGCCACTTTCGTGTTCATGGGAAATGTGGGAGGCTTGGAGCCAATGCAGGGCAATCGGGCCTATCTTGAGTGGATTTGGGTACAAGGATCTTTTTTGTGTTGCTGCGTTGACCTCGGGCCCCTTTAAAGGCTTGTGCAGTGTTTTTTGGGGTTTATCTTTCCTCCACCGGGAAATCCGGCTCTTTTCCGTTTGTGTGGAACAAGGGGAAATTTCTCTGCACCCCCCTGCGTGGAATCGGACCTATCGGGGGGCGAGGGGGAAGCTCGCGTTTTTGTCGGTTGCGGGGGAAGCAGGGGTGTATTCCGAGTTAGAACTTGGATGGCCCCTTTAAAAAATTTGAGTTTGTTCAGCGAGTCAGGGGGCTCATGTCTAGTTTCGGGGGCACCTCGAGATTTTCACGGGGCTTGGCAGAGCAACGCGATCCCCTTTTGGTGAGACTTGGACCCTGGTTTCCTTTCGTTCCCACAGTGATTTTCGGTTCTATCAATTTTTCAGGGGGACCAGGCTTGTTGCCCTTTGGACGCATTGAACTTAAGACCTTCAAAATTTAAAGGGGAGTGGGGCCTCCTGTCGAGCTGAGGGGGGGAAAAAAATAGGGCTTTTTTAAAAATCCCCACGGGGTTTTTCGGACATCTTTCATCTTGCGAGATGAAAGACTCCCTATATTGAAGTCACGGAGGGAAACCCGGATATTTCGAGTACGCACTTCGGTGTTCATTTAAATTTTGAGGCAGCAAATCAGGGGCTCTCTACATTCTATAGCTAAGAAGGTTTTGTTCGGGCTGGGGGAAAAGTTGGTTTCCGTTTGATTAAAAGGGGGAATAGCTTCATCTCGAGATGATTTGGGGTACCCAGAGTTTTTTCTGAGTTGGTGTGCTAAAACGGGGTTTTCCCTTTGGGACTTTTTTTACTTTTCTATAGCAACCAAGAAATTTTTTGACTTAGTTTTTATGACTTTGAACATTTTTATCAAATCTTTTATATTGTACATATGTCCATTCCAGTCCAAATTTTAAAAATTTTTTCTTTAAAGAGCAAAATCTCTGTGCTTCTGAAAGAAAATCCCTTGTAAGAGTAACCCAATGCTCAGCAATTAACACTTTAAAATTGTAATTCATTGGGAAATGACCCAAAAATCCAACAAACTTTTTACTTTTTCAGCACAACCCCCAACCTGGGTCACTTGATCCTTGAGACCACTCCGATTACAGGAATAGTCTTTTTCAAAAAAAACAATTCCTTGTAATACAGCTTATCTAAAAGTTTTCATTCACCCGTAAATTTTATTTTTTCATATTTATATTTATATATTTTATATATTATTTTATATATTTTAAAAAGGGACCTTTTTTGGGGAATCGTTCGTACCCCAAACCCAAAGGCATAACAAAATTTAATAATATGATGATTCAAGAAATGTTTAATACATTAACAAATCATTATATTAAGTCACATTCACAATTAAATAAACTTAAACCCCCAACTTTGAACCCTTTCGGGTTCATAAAAAATCTGAACCCAAAAAGAGCCCTTTAACTCCACATATTAGAAAATAACATACATTAAAAACTAGATAATTTTAGTACAAGATTACAGTATGGGAAATAGCGCATCTGTCTAGCAAAAAATTTTTAATGTAACTTTTCATTGTTTCCAAAGAAAGATATTTTGGGTTGCGACTTTTGGGAGGAGAAGATTTGGGCACCCCAGGCATGGCAAAATAGAAAATTTTGAGAAATTTGTATTGTTTTAATTGAGCCTTTTTGTAAAGTTTAATATTTAAATTTAAATATGTTTAAAATAAGTGTTTTTCGTTGTGAATATGAAGGGGCTAGAATATCCCTTTAAATGGCAGAATTACAGCCTTAATAAGAGCGCAAAAGGGCTAAAAGATAAATTTGGGAAAGAGTTTTTTCGGTTTGGCTGCTCTTTTTAAACATTTTCCTTGCCCGGAGCCAAATTTATAAGTAAATACTGATTTTGAGGAAATAAAATTATGTTCAACTTTTTTTTGAAGGAAAGCTCTTTTCATTGGATGAACCAGAATACCTAAAATGAAAAGGGAAGTGGTGAAGTAAAAGTAAAAAAATAAGGGGTTGGCCCAGTTTTTTAAACCAACCCTTGTCTTTACAGCCCTAAATAGGTCCAGGTCTCTCACCCATTTGCACGTATCCAGGTCCCTGTTTTTGGCCAAATTTGCTGGGTTCCTTTAAATAAACCCCGGCCCTTGGGGGTACGAGTTGGCGATCAGAAAGTAAAAAGAGAGAAGGTGGTGATTCCCCTTGGTTTTACAAAAAGGACATATTGTTCGCAAGGGCTTGTTTTAAACTCCCCAAGGTCCCAGGCAACTCGAGTGAGTTTTAAAAAAAGCCGGGCAGAAAAGTTAGCATGGGGGTCTCCATGCTCCAGAAGTCACCCAAAAAAAGATAAGAGAGAGAGAAAAAAGAGAGAGAAAAAAAAAAGAAACGGGACCAAAGGGTCTAAGGGAAAAAAGGTGCTTTAATGTTTTTTCTATGAGTATATAAGGCTGCGAAAAGGGAAACTTCTTTGGGAAATGCAGAATTCAGCAAACCAAACAAACGCAACGGTTCTAAAGGGGAAAAAAGGGGAATAATATTATCACAAGGTCAGGAGACAATCCATATCCAAAAAAGGGGAAGGGGATAAGCGTTTTTTCTTAAAGGTTGCTTGCTGAAACTTGGGTTCTTCTGGATTTGGACGGGTTCTCGTGGTTTCTCTGTTGTTTTTTAAAAAGGAAGTCAAGCATTTTCCGTTTTTAATGGGAAATGGGAGGGTCTGGAGCCAATGCGGGGCCCAATGGGGCCTCTTTTGAGTGGATTATGGGACACGGATCTCTTTCCTGTTGCTGCGGTGACCTCGGGGCCCCCTTTTAGACTTGTGCAGTGTTCTTTGGGATTTCTTTTTCCTCAGGAAAAGTCCATGCCCCTTTCGTGTTTGATGTGGACAACAAGGAATATGTGCTCTGCACCCAGTGTAGGGGAATCAGGACTCTGAACTGCGGCGGAGGGGGAACGTCTCGCCGATTTTCCTCGAGATGCGGCAAGGAAGCCTGCGAGGTCTTATTCTTCGAGTTAGGACTTGGATTGTCCTTGAATAATTCGCAGTTTGTTCAGCAAAATGTCAGGACTCTCTGTCCTAATTGCGAGGGAGAAACGTCGAGATTCGTCATCGATGCTAGGCAGGGCACTGAAGGGAAGCCATCTTTAGAGGAGAGACTTGAGCCCAGTGTTCCTTTTCAGTTCTCGCTCGTGATGGTCGGGATTCCTATAACATTTAAAGAGAATGTCAGGACTTGATGTGTTGCTTTTTTAGATGCATGAGGAAGTCGTCAAGATACTCTCGAATTTCAAGGGGATATGAGAACCTTCTGGTCGAGATAAGGAGGGCAAAATATGGCTTTCTTTAAGTGTCTCACAGGGGATTTAGCATTCTTCTTTGGGAGCAGAAAGACAAGCCTGCATTAAGGTCACAGGAGGGAAATCAGGCCATATTTCGCGTTACGGCATTCGGTGTTCATTCCTATTGATGTAGCAAAATAGGGTCCCATTAGATATTATAGCTAAGTAGGGCTCTGTTCAGGTTGCTTGTGGAAATTCATTAACTCTTCCGTCAAAATAGGGAATCAGCTCTCATCTCGAGATGATTTTTGTGGTACGGAGTGTTCTTGAGTTGGTGTGTGACACTGGTGTCCTCTGGGGACTATATTTTTACTTTTTATAGACAAGACTATCTTGTCTGTCTAAATTTTTAGATCATTGAACTATTATCAACTTCATACTTATAATGTACATTGTTCTTTCCTGTCCAAATACTATTTTATTTATTAAAAGGTAACTATCTTCAGCTCTCTGCAAAAAACATTGTTGTGAGCGGAAAGCCAATGTCTGCAATTATCTTAGCATTTAAAATTCTAATTCTTTGAAATGACCCAGCATCAACAAAACTTTTATTACCTTAGAACAACCTCCAGCAACCTGGTTCTCTCTGATCTAAGAGTACATTTTAGATTATGACAATAGATTAATTTCTCAAACAATAGGAAATCTTTTTTAACAGAGAGTACTGAAAAGTATTTCATCTCACCTATAGAAGGTTTGACTTTTATATATATATTACATATATATATATTTATAATAATCTAAATATATGTATAAGTTATCTTTTTTTGTGGACATTGAATCTTACGTCCTACAAACCAAAGTCAAACAAAATTATTATATAACGGTTCAGATGCGATCTAACGAAAAAGTCACTACTAGATAACAAAATAAATTAGAATTGGAATCATCTTTCACAATAAAATAAACATATTATAACCAAACATTTAAACACCCTTAAGTCTCATGCAAAGCTGAAACCAAATAGACGACCTCATTAACTCAAAACATCTATTAAAAAACAAAAACTTAACCTTGAAACGAAGATCAAATTTCCGATCACATCGATCTAGAAGTATTGGCGAAGGACAAGCACTATATAAGTCTAGCTCTAACCATAATTAATCTGTCGGCGGTTATAAATATGTTCCAACAAAGAGGGACTTTTTGGAGTGCTTGAGACTGTCGGCAGAGGAGGGAGCCTCTGGAGAGCAGCCAGGGCAGAGGCTTAGTCAAGAAAATTTTGAGACTATTTCTGTAACTGTTAATGTGAAATATGAGCATTTCTAAAGCGTTTTAATCATTTAATTTAAAGGTTTTTATAGTATTACAATGTATGTGATCTGTCTTGCTGGAAGTCTATGCGAAGGGCTAGACTAAATACATTTAAATGGCGCCGGCAATTACCTAGCCCTTATTCAGAGTAGCGTCATACAGGGGCGAAGAACAATTAGCCATAGTTTGTTCCTTGGTTAGGCCGACTCATTTCAACAATTTCGTTTCGACCCGGACCGCACATGTTATAAGAGTCAAAACAGCATTATATTGGCGGGACATTAAGGGATTACTGTTCACATTACTTTCGCTTTGAGAAGTCAAGCCTCTACTCATTGAGCGTCGAAACAAGAAAGTTCCACTGAAATGCTAAACAGAGATGGTGAAGGTAATGTAGAAGAAATAATAGCGTGCTGGCCAGCTTTTAGAACCAAGCTCATTATTATTTACAGACCGAAATATGTCCATGAATCACTCTTTCCCGAATAGCACGTGATACCGAGTGTCCATGGTGTTTCTGGCCACAGTTACTGGGGTCCCTTCTAATGGACCGGAACCCTTGTGGTACAAAGTCTTGTGATCAGAAAGTACAGAAAGAGCGACAAGGATAGGCGGATCAATCCTTTTGTTTTCACAAAGGACCGAATATTCTCCTTGACACAGGGCTTTACATCACTCCACGCTAGGACCATAGCGGCACTCTCCTGGGTGGCTTCTTACAAGCCCCGCTGATAGGTGAGTCAAGACGGTTCTTCCTTGCATCCACGCTCCAAGATATAAGTCAGCAAGAAAACACATTAGATAGAGAGACGAGAGACACGAAACGAGAGAGACAAAACAAGCCCGGGGACATAAGCATCTAAAGAAACAAAGTGCTTATGAATGAATTCTCTATGGTGTAGTTACAGGCTGCAGTACCAAGAAACTACTTATCTCAGGAATGCATTGAGTTCAGCAAACCGAAACATTACTCGCACACGGTTCACCCAAGGGAAACACATGAATTAATGTGCGTCACACAAGGGTCAGTAGACACTCCATATATCAAGATCCGGGGAGGGACTAATGCCAGTGGTTTGTCTTAAGGAGTTGCTCTGCTGAATTAATGGTTCCGCTCTGGACCGTTGGTCGGTTGTTCTTGTGTATTCCTCGTTTCTTGTTAGTAAAAGGAAAGTCCGCCACTTCTTGTCTGTTGATTGATGGTAATTGTGGGATGGCTCCTTGAGAATGAGGGCAAGGCAGGTTTTTTCTTTTTATTTTTTTTGGTGCTCTAATCTTGAGTGGATTATGGGTACACGGATCTTTGTGTTGCTGCGGTGACGCTCATCTAGGCCCCCCTTTAGACTTGTGACAGTGTGTCTTTGGGGATTATTCTTTCCATCCGAGGAAGTCCAGGCTCCTAGTCTTGTGTCTGATGTGGAACCAAGGAATTGCTCTGCACAATGCAGGGAAAGAAAAAAAAAGCAGGAACATCGGACTCTCATCAGCGGGAGGGGGAAGTCTCGCTACGTTTTTTCTCGAGTTGCGGGCGGGAAGAGCAGGGGGTTGTATTCTCGAGTTAGAATCTTGGATGGCTTCAAAATTCGAGTTTGTTCAGCGAAAGTCAGGACTCATGTCTAGTTGCGAGGGGAACTCAAGTCGAGATTCTCATCGACGTATACGATTGGCAGGGCAATCTGGAATTGCCTTCTTTAGTGAGACTTGAAGACCAGGGTCCCTTTCAGTTCCCACAGTTGATTGTCGGATTCCTATCAATTTTAACAGAGGGAGTCAGGCTTGTTAGTCTTTGGACGCATTGAACTCGAAGTTCCTCTCGAAATTTCAAGGGGATGTGTGAGGCCTCCTGTCGAGATGAGTTCGGGGGGGGGGGGGAAAGGGGGGGGGGCGGGCGAGGCGGAAACTTTCGCTTTCTCAAAGTCTCCACAGGGGATTTCACCCATCTCTTTCTTGGGAGATGAAAGATGATGACTAGTGCATTCAAGTCACTGGAGGAAATCGGGGGAGGCCATATTTTCGAGTAAGTCACGGCATTCTCGGTGCTTCTCATTCCACTTGAGGCAGGAACATCAGGGTCCCTCTCAGATCATTATAGCTAAGAGAGGCCTCCTGTTCAGGTGCCGTGTGGAAAGTTGCATTCCTCTTGAGTCAAAAAATAGGGAATCAGCTCTCATCTCGAGATGATGATTTGGGTACAGTAGTACCCGTGGCTTTTTCTTGATTTGGTGTGCTGAACTTGGTGTTTCCTCTGGACTCATATTTTACTTATCTATAGCAACAAGAAATATCTTGGTATGTTAGCATTTTATAGATCATTGAACATATTTATCAAATCATATTATATTTGTACATAATGTCCATTCCAGTCCAAATATATACTTATATTCATTAAAGAGCTCAAAATCTCTTTAGCTTTCTGCAAGAAAATCCCCTTGTAAGAGTAAGCCAATGTTCAGCAATTAATGCCTTTAAAATCCTCTAATTCATTTGGACAGAATGACCCACCATCCATCCAACAAATTTTACTATTATTTCAGCACAACTCCAAACAAGCACTGGGGTCACTCAGATCTGTCAAGAGACCAACTCCAGATTACAGGAGAATATATTCATTTTATCAAAAATAGAATTCTTTTTTAATAGAGCTTTATCTAGAAAGTTTATCATTTCACTATAAATTGATATATTATATTTTATATATATTCTATATTATCATATATATATTTTATATATATATATTATTAATAGAAGCAAGTTACCTTTTTTATTTTGGACAAATCGTATGATACCCACAACGACCAATCCAAGGATAACCAAAAAACAGTATTATAAAATGTTATGATCAAGAAAAGTTCTAACTCATAGATTAAACAAATACATTATATTGAAATCACATTTCACAATTAATCACATCTTACCAACTTTGAACACCCTTCAGTTTTGTGGAATATGCTGAAGCAAGAGCTACGCCCATTAGATTAACGACCACACTTATCTAAAAAACAAACATACATTGAAATTAGATAATTTTAGATTTATTTACATTGATTAGGGCAGTAAAATAGGGAAATATTGATTTAAAGCCTTTATCTAGTCTAGCTTAAAAAATTAATGCTAACTTTACATTAGGTTACCCAAAGCAAAGAGGACTTTTGGTGTTGGACTGTTGGGCAGAGATGGAAGAAGCATTTTGGAAGCCAGGCAGAGCCTAAGGCAGGGTAGAAAATTTTGAGATATTTTGTAATGTTTTAATTGAGCTTTTTGTAAAGTTTATCATTTAATTATATGTTTATAATAAGTGTTTTGTCTAGTTGCCACCGTCTGAATATTGGAAGGGCTAAGAATATACCTTTAAATGGCAGAATTACAGCCTTAATAAGAGCGCATAGGGGCATAGAGATCAATTGGAATAAGTTTTTCCTTGTTTGGCTGTCATTTAACCATTTTCTTTGACCCGGACCGAACATATTTATAAGTCAAAAACTGCATTTATGAGGAAACTAAGGATTATGTTCAAACTTACTGTTTGAAGGAAGCCTCTATTCATTGGCAGTGAGTTAGTTTGTTCGAAACCAGAAAGTACCTGAAATGTAAAGAAGTGGTGAAGTAAAGTAGAGAAAAATAATGGGGGTGGGCCAGCCTTTTAAGCCAAGCCTTCAGTATTTACAGACCTCATATATGTCCATGAGTCACTCCTCCGATATAGCACGTCGATACCAGTGTCCTGTTCTTTTGGCCACATTTTACTGGGGTCCTTTAATGGACCGGAACCTTGTGGTACGGGTACGTTAGCGATCAGAAAGTAAATAGAGACAAAGGAGGCTGATATCCCTTTTGGTTTACACAAAGGACCAATATTGTCCTTTGACACAGGGCTTGCATCACTCACCAATGAGTACCAGGCACCCTCTTGGGTGGGTGTCTTACAAGCCTGGGGCAGAAAAAGCGGCTGAGAGCACGACGGGTCTCCACGCTCCAGAAAGTCAGCCAGAAAAAGATAGAGAGAGAGAGAGAGAAAGAGAGAGAGAGAGTCAAAAAAAAGGGCACCGGGGGGACCTAAGCTCTAATGGAACAAAGGTGCTTTTTAATGATTTTTCTACTGAGTATATACTGGCTGCAGTACAAGGAAACTTCTTTCAGGAATGATAGAGTTCAGCAAACCAAACATACTGCAACGGTTCCCAAGGGAACATGGAGTATTGTTAGTCACAAGGTCAGGAGACAATCCATATCTCAAGAACTAAGAGGAAGAAGGGACTAAGCAGTTTTGTCTTTAAAGAGTTGCTCTGCTGCTGAACTTGGTGTTCATCTGGATCTTTGGACGGTGTTTCTCGTGGGTATTCTCTGTTGTTGTTTTTAAGGAAGTCAAGCCACTTCTCGTGTTTGATGGGTAATGTGGGCGATGGCTCTGGAGCCAATGAGGGCAAATCTCGGGCCCTCATCTTGAGTGGATTATGGGTACACGGATCTCTTTCGTGTTGATGTGCTACGGTGACCACAGGGACCCCTTTAGACTTGTGACATTGTTCTTTGGGATTATCTCTTCTTCCATCCAGGAAGTCCAGTCTCCTTTCGTGTTTGATGTGGAACAAGGAATTGCTCTGCACCCAATGCAGGGGAATCGGACCTCATCAGCCAGTCGAGGGGGAAGTCTCAACGCGTTTTCTCGAGTTGCGGCGGGAAGCAGGGGTGTATTCTCGAGTTAGAACTTGGATGGCCCTTCAAATTCGAGTTTGTTCAGCGAAGTCAGGACTCATGTCTAGTTGTCGAGGGACTCCTCGAGATTCTCATCGAGGCTTGGCAGGGCAATCTGGATGCCTCTTTAGGTGAGACTTGAGACACCAGGGTCTCCCATTTCAGTTCCCACAGTGATTGTCGGATTCCTATCAATTTTTAAGAGGAGTCAGGCTTGTTGTCTTTGGGACGCATTGAAGTCCAAGTTCCTCTCGAACATTTCAAGGGGATGTGAGGCCCATCCTGTCGAGATGAGTGTCGGGGACTCGGGGAACTATGCTTTCCTCTAAAGTCTCCAATTCAGGGGATTCACCCCATCTCTTCATCTTGGGAGATGAAAGTACTAGCCCTGCATTCAAGTCACTGGTGGGAAATCCGGCCATCATTTCGAGTCACGGGACATCTCGGTGTTTCATTCCACTTGAAGGCAGGAAACTCAGGGTCCCCTCTCAGATATCTACTAGCTAAGAGAAGGCCTCCTGTTCAGGTGCGTGTGGAAAGAAAGTTGCATTCCTCTTGAGTCTTAAAAAAATAGAGGGAATCAGCTCTCATCTGGAGATGATTTGGGAGTACCGGGGCTTTTCTTGATTTTGGTGTGCTGAACTTGGTGTTCCTCTGGACTCTATTTTACATTATCTATAGCAACCAAGAAATATCTTGTATGTTAGCATTTTTTATAGATCATTTTGAACATATTTATCAAATCATATTATATTGTACATACGTCCATTCCAGTCCAAATATATACTTATATTCATTAAGAGCTCAAAATCTCTTTAGCTCTTCTGCAAGAAAATCCCTTTGTAAGAGTAAGCCCAATGTTCAGCAATTAATGCTTTTAAATCCTAATTCATTTGGAAATGACCCAGCCATCAACAAATTTCTACTACTTAGTTCAGCACAACTCTCCAACAAAGCTGGGTCACTCAGATCTCAAGGAGACCACTCCAGATTACAGAGAATATATCATTTTATCAAAAACATAGAATTCTTTTTAATAGAGATTATCTAAAAGTTTTCATCTCACCTATAAATTTATATATTTTATATTTATATTTTATTTTATATATATTATATATATATATATATATATATTATATGAACGATATAGGATTGAGATATAGTACAAAGAGTTAACTATTTTTTTGGACAATCGTACCGTTACCCCAAACCAAGGTGCATAACAAAAGTTATTATAAAATGTTCATGAGACTCAAGACAAACGTTACTCTCACTAGATTAACAAATAATTATATTGAAATCACATTCACAATTAAATAAATATTATACCTGAAACTTTGAACAGACCCTTTCTGTTCGTTGAAATGCTGAAACCAAATAGAGCCCATTAACTCCACATACTATCCTAAAAATCAAAAACATACATTTGAAACTCAAGATAATTTTAGATACATTGATTAGAGTATGGGAAGAAGCATTATCTAGTCTTAGCTTAAAAATTAATGTAACTTTTCAATTAGGTTCCAACAAAGAGACTTTTGGTTGTTGCGAGTGTTGGCAGAGGAGAAGCATTTGGAATCAGCCATATCGGCAGGGCTAGCAAGAAAAATTTTGATAATATTTTTGTAAGTTTTAATTGAGCCTTTTGTAAAAGTTTAATCATTTTTAATTTTAATATGTTTTTAATAAGTGTTTTGTCTGTTGCTGAATATTGGAAAAAAAAGAAAAAAAGGACTAGAATTGTACTTTAAATGGCAGAATTACAGCCTTAAATAAGCGCATAGGGGCTCTATAGACGATCAATTGAATAGTTTTCCTTGTTTGGCTGCTCATTTTAACATTTTTTCTTTGACCCAGACTCCATATTTATAATGTCAAAACTGCATTATGAGGAAAACTGGGGAACACTAAGAATTATGTTCAACTACTGTTTGAAGGTAAGCCTCTAATCATTTGGCGTGTGAAACCAGAAGTCCCTGAAATGTAAAAGAAGTGGTGAAATAAAGTCTAGAAAAAAACTATGGGGCTGGCCAGATAGATTTTAAGCCAAGCCTTAAGATAGTATTACAGACCTCAATATGCTCGTCCATGAGTCACCTCCCTCCCGAATATAGCAATACGTATCACCAGTGTCCTGTCTCTTGGCCACATTTACTGGGACGAGGCCTTTAATTGGACCGAAACCTTGTGTACGGATTAGCGTCATCAGAAAGTAAAAGAGACAAGGAAGGCTGATATCCTTGGTTTTACACAAAGGACCAATATTGTCACTTGACACAGGGCTTGAACATCACTCACCAAAGGTACCGGTACCATGGCACCCTCTTGGGTGGGTCTTACAAGCCCGGGCAGAAAAAGTGAGCAAGACGGGTTCTCACTGCTCCAGAAAGTCAGCAAGAAAATGATAGAAGAGCGAGAGGACAGAGAGAGAGAGACAAAAAAAGGCCCCGGGCCTAAGCTCATAATGAAAAGCACAAGGTGCTTTAAAATGATTTTTCTATGAGTATATACAGCTGCAGTACAAGAAACTTCTTTCAGGAATGATAGAGTTTCAGCAAACCAAACATACTGCAAACGGTTCCCGCAAGGGAACAAGGAGTAATTTAAGTCACAAGGTCAGGAGACAATCCATATCTCAAGAAAGGGGAAGGGGACTAAGCAGTTTTGTCTTAAAGAGTTGCCTCTGCTGAAGTTGGTGTTCCTCTGGACTTTGGACGGTGTTCTCGTGGATTCTCTGTTGTTGTTTAAAGGAAGTCAAGCCACTTTCTTGTGTTTGATGGGTAATGTGGGATGGCTCTGGAGCCAATGCAGGGCAATCGGGCCTCATCTTGAGTGGATTATGGGTACACGGATCTCTTTCGTGTTGCTGCGGTGACCTCAGGGCCCCTTTAGACTTGTGACCTGTGTTCTTTGGGATTATCTCTTCTTCCATCCAGGAAGTCCAGGCTCCTTTCGTGTTTGATGTGGAACAAGGAATTGCTCTGCACCCAATGCAGGGGAATCGGACCTCATCAGCCAGGCGAGGGGGAAGTCTCGCCGTTTTTCTCGAGTTGCGGCGGGAAGCAGGGGTGTATTCTCGAGTTAGAACTTGGATGGCCCTTCAAAATTCGTTTTGTTCAGCGAAGTCAGGACTCATGTCTAGTTGCGAGGGACTCCTCGAGATTCTCATCGAGGCTTGGCAGGCCAAATCTGGATGCCTCTTTAGGTGAGACTTGAGACCCAGGGTCCTTTCAGTTCCCACAGTGATTGTCGGATTCCTATCAATTTTTAAGAGGAAGTCAGGCTTGTTGTCCTTTGGACGCATTGAACTCCAAGTTCCTCTCGAAATTTCAAGGGGATGTGAGGCCCTCCTGTCGAGATGAGTCGGGAAACTAGCGCTTTCTCTAAAGTCCCTCCACAGGGTTATTCACCCATCTCTTCATCTTGGGAGATGAAAGACTAGC
>JAJLRB010002689.1:0-13554 GCA_020976825.1 Odocoileus hemionus | reverse complement strand
AACCAGGATCCCTTTCCAGTAGCCACAGGGATAATGGTATTCCTGTCAATGCTCAAGAGGAGTCAGGCATCGTCACCTTTTTAAGCAGTGAACTCTGTGTCTCTCGAGGTGTCAAATGCATGTGAGGCATTCCGTGGAAAGGATTTGGGGACATAGGGCTTTCTCTAGGGACTCCACAGGAGATTCAGACTTCCCTTCAACTTGTGAGATGAAAGTGGAGCATGTATTGAAGCCACTGCAAGGACACCCGGCCTTCTTTCGAGTCAGGGCTTCTCTGTGTATATTCCACTTGAGAAAGGAAACTCAGGGTCGCTCCCTCACTCCTACTGCTCAGAGAAGCCTTCTGTTGAAGGGCTTGTGGAAAGTTGGCATAAGTCATGAGTTTAAGCCAGGCAATCAGCTCTCATCTCCAGGCAATTTGGGGGCCCACGGAGCATTCCTCGAGTTGCTCTGCTGAAATTGGTATTTTTCTAGACTTTGCACGTTGTTCTCGGGGAACCTCTGGAGTTGCCTAAAGGAAGTCAAGCCACTGGTCGTGTTTGATGGGGAACGGGGGATGGCTCTGGAGTCAAGGCAGAGGAATCGGGCCTCATCTCATGTTGATTTTTTGTACATGGAGCTCCTAAGTGATGCTGGTGTGACCTCAGGGTCCCTCTCTACTTGTGACAGTATTCTTGCGGACTATCGCGAGATCCATCAAGCAAGTCGAGGCTTCTTACATGTTCCATGGGGATCACGGGATTGCTCTGCATGCAGTGCAGGGGAATCGAACCTCATCTTGCTTTGATGGGGAAGTCTCATGGTTTTTCTCGAGTTGCGGTGGGGACCTGCGATATATTCTCGTGTTACGGCGGGGAAGGCATTTTAACACTCGTGTTTGTCCAGCAACGTCAGGATTCCTGTTGAGTTATGAGGGTCACCTCAGGAATCTCTTCGAGGCTTGGCAGGGCCAAAGGGATGCTTCTTGAGGTGAGGCTGGAGACCCACGGTCCCTTTCCAGTAGCCAAAGTGATATTAGGCTTCCTGTTAATGTTCAAGAGCAGTCAGACATCGTCACATTTTGAAGCAGTGAACTCTGTATTCTGCTCAAGTTGTCAAAGGCATGTGAGGCATTCCACCGAAAGGAGTCGGGGACCTAGGGCTTTCTCTAGGGACTCCACAGGGGACTCAGACATCCCTTCACCTTGTGAGATGAAAGAGGAGCCTGTATTCATGCCACTGAAAGGAAACCCGGCCTCCTTTCGAGTCAGGGCTTCTCGGTGTATATTCCACTTGAGGCAGCAAACTCAGTGTCCCTCCCTCACACCTACTGCTGAGAGAAGCCTCCCCTTGAGGGGTTTGTAGAAAGTTGGCATACGTCTTGAGTCTAAGCCAGGCAATCAGCTCTCAACTCCAGGCAATTTGCGATCCACGCAGCATTCCTCTAGTTGCACTGCTGAACTTGGTATTCCTCTAGTCTTGGCACGTTGTTCTCGGGGAACCTCTGGAGTTGCCTAAACTAAGTCAAGCCACTGGTTATGTTTGCTGGGGATCGGGGGTTGGCTCTGGAGTCAAGGTATGGGAATCGAGCCTCATCTCGTGTTGATTTGGGGTGCATGGAACTCCTCTGGATGCTGGTGTGACCTCAGTGTCCCTCTCTAGTTGTGACAGTGTTCTTGAGGATTGTCTCGAGATCCATCAAGCAAGTCAAAGCTCCTTACATATTTCATGGGAATCACGGGATTGCTCTACATGCAGTGCAGGGGAATCGGGTCTCATCTCGCTGTGAGAGGGAAGTCTCATGGTTTTTCTCTAGTTGCCGCGGGGACCTGTGATATATTCTCGAGTTACGGCGTGGATGGACCTTCAAAACTCGTGTTTGTCCAGCGATGTCAGGACTGTTGTCGAGTTAAGAGGAACACTTCAGGAATCTCTTCGAGGTTTGGCAGGGCCAAAGGGACGCTTCTCGAGGTGAGGAGGGAGACCCAGTGTCCCTTTCCAGTAGCCCCAGGGGTATTGGAATTCCTGTCAATGTTCAAAAAGAGTCAGACATCGTCACCTTTTGAAGCAGTGAACTCTGTGTGCCGCTCGAGGTGTCAAAGGCATGTGATGCATTCCGTCAAAAGGAGTCGGGGACCTAGGGCTTTCTTTAGGGACTCCACAGGGGACTCAGACATCCCTTCACCTTGTGAGATGAAATAGGAGCCTGTATTCAAGCCACTGCAAGGAAACCCGGCCTCCTTTCTAGTCAGGGCTTCTCGGTTTATATTCCCCTTGAGGCAGCAAACTCAGGGTCCCTCCCTCACACCTACTGCTGAGAGAAGCCTCCCCTTGAGGACCTTGTGGAAAGCTGACATACGAGTTTAGTCTAAGCCAGGCAATCAGCTCTCAACTCCAGGCAATTTGCTGTCCACGGAGCATTCCTCGAGTTGCTTTGCTGAAATTGGGATTCCACTAGGCTTGGCACGTTTTTCTCGGGGAACCTCTGGAGTTGTTTAAAGGAAGTCAAGCCACTGGTCGTGTTTTCTGTGTAACGGGGGATGGCTCTGGAGTCAGGGCAGGGGAATCGGGCCTTACCTCGTGTTTGATTTGGTGTACATGGAGCTCCTTCGCGATGCTGGTGTGACCTCAGGGTCCCTCTCTACTTGTTACAGTGTTCTTTCGGATTGTCTCGAGATCCATCAAGCATGTCGGGGCTCCTTACTTGTTTCATGGGGTTCACGGGATTGCTCTGCATGCAGTGCAGGGGAATCGGGCCTTATTTCGCTTTGAGGGGGAAGTCTCATGGTTTTTCTCGAGTTGCGGCGGGGATCTGGAGTATAGTCTCGAGTTATGGCGGGGATGGCCCTTCAACACTCGTTTTTGTCCACCGACGTCAGGACTCCTGTCGAGTTATGAGGGACACCTCAGGAATCTCTTCGAGGCTTGGCAGGGCCAAAGATACACTTTTCGAGGTGAGGCGGGAGACCCAGGTTCCCATTCCAGGAGCCACAGGGATATTGTGATTCCTGTCAATGTTCAAGAGTAGTCAGGCATCGTCAGCTTTTGAAGCAGTGAACTCTGTGTGCCGCTCGAGGTGTCAAAGTCATGTAAGGTATTCCGTTGAAAGGATTCGGGGACCTAGGGCTTTCTCTAGGGACTCCACAGGGGATTCAGACATCCGTTCACCTTGTGAGATGAAAGAGGAGACTGTGTTCAAGCCACTGCACGGAAACCCGGCCTCCTTTCTAGTTAGGGCTTCTAGCTGTATATTCCACTTAAGGCAGCAAACTCATTGTCCCTCCCTCACACCTACTGCTGATAGAAGCCTTCTCTTGAGGGGCTTGTGGAAAGTTGGCATACATCTTGAGTCTACGCCAGGCAATCAGCTCTCATCTCCAGGCAATTTGGGGTCCCCGGAGCATTCCTCGAGTTGCTCTGCTGAACTTGGTATTCCTCTAGGCTTGACACGCTGTTCTCGGGGAACATCTGGAGTTGCCTAAAGGAAGTCAAGCCACTGGCCGTTTTTGCTGGGTAACGGGGGATGGCTCTGACATCAGGGCAGGGGATTCGGGTCTCATTTCGAGTTGATTTAGGGTACATGGAGCTCTTTCCCGACGCTGGTGTGACCTCAGGCTGCCTCTATACTTGTGACAGTGTTCTTGCGGATTGTCTCGAAATCCATCAAGCAAGTCGAGTCTCCTTACATGTTTCATGGGGATCACGGGATTGCTCTGCATGCAGTGCAGGGGAATCGGGCCTCATCTCGCTTTTAGGGGGAAGTCTCATGCTTTTCTCGAGTTGCTGCGGGAACCTGGTGTATAATCTCGAGTTGCGGTGGGGATGGCCCTTAAAAACTCTGTTTGTTCAGCGACTATGTCATATGCACACTTCGTGGATGACAACACAGCTCTGTATCTAACTTGGAACCCATTCTCTCTGCCATCACATACACTGTATATGTCATCACACCCACTCTGTCGAAGACATCACACCAACTATGTAAGACATCACAGGTGGCATATGTATGCCATCCTATGCACTATACAGGACATTATATCCACTCTTTATGACAACAATCCTTAGTATTTATGACATCACATGCACTGTTTTCAAGACGTCACATGCACTATATATGATATGTCATCTACTGTGTGATATCACATTCACTATATGTGTGACTTCTCACAATGACTGTTTCTATGACATCGCACACACTACGTTTATGACATATCTACTTTATATGGCATCACACAGAGTGTTATGACCACACAACCATTGCGTGCTTCACAGCCACTGTGTCTGATATCACACCCACTGTATCTGTGTCATCACACCCAATGTATCAATTTTATCAAACCCAGTGTATGTATGACATCACCTCCACGATTTGTCTGAAATCATATGTAATACATATGACATCACACACACTCTTTATGACATCACACCACTTTATTTATGACTTCAAGTCCACCATATATGACATCATATCCACTATATCTGACTTCACGTGCACTGTATCTGTGTCATCACACCCGCTCTATTGAATATCACAGCCAATATATGTAAGATATCATATCCACTATATCTGTGACATCATATCCACTATATTTATGACATCATCCCCAGTATAAATGACATCACAACACTGTGTGTTGATGATACCACACTCAGCATATATATGACAATATTTGCACTACAGATGACATCACATCCATGCTATCTAAGCAAACCACAGTATTTTTTATGTCACATCCACTTCAGGCATGACATCACACCCACTCTATCAGACATTGCATCCATTGTATCTTTGTCATCACAACCTCTCCAGGGATATCACAGCCACTTTTGTATGACATTACATCCACTATATGGGTAATATCATACGCACTGTAACTCGACAGGAGTCCTGACTTCGTTGAACAAACACGAGGGTTGAAGGGCCATCCCCGCCGTAAGTCGAGAATGTACCCCAGGTCCCCGCCGCAACTCGAGAAAAACCATGAGACTTCCCCCTCCAAGCGAGATGAGGCCCGATTCCCCCTGCACTGCATGCAGAGCAATTCCGTGAGCCCCCTGAAACATGTCAGGAGCCTCGACTTGCTTGATGGATGTCGAGACAGTCCGCAAAAACACTGTCACAAGTAGAGAGGGACCCTGAGGTCACACCAGCATCGCGAAGGAGCTCCATGGGCCCCAAATCAACTCGAGATGAGGCCCGCTTCCCCCCTGCATTGACTCCAGAGCCATCCCCGTTTCCCCATCAAACACGACCTGAGGCTTGACTCCCTTTAGGCAACTCCAGAGGTTCCCGAGAACAACGGGCCAAGTCTAGAGGAGTACCAAGTTCAGCAGAGCAACTCGAGGACTGCTCCGTGTACCCCAAATTGCCTCGAGATGAGAGCTGATTCCCTGGCTTAGACTCAAGACGTAGGCCACCTTTCCACAAGCCCCTCAAGAGGAGGCTTCTCTCAGCAATAGGTATGAGGGAGGGACCCTGAGATTGCTGCCTCAATGGGCATATACACCGAGAAGCCCTGACTCGAAAGGAGGCCGGGTTTCCTTGCAGTGGCTTGAATACAGTCTAGTCTTTCATCTCACAAGGTGAAGGGATGTCTGCACCACCTGTGGAGTCCCTAGAGAAAGCCCTAGGTCCCCGACTCCTTTCGACGGAATGCCTCACATGCCTCTGACACCTCGAGAGGCACGCAGAGCTCACTGCTTCAAAATTTGACGGAGCCTGACTCCTCTTGAACATTGACAGGAATCCCAGTATCCCTGTGGCTACTGGAAAGGGACCCTGGGTCTCCCGACTCACCTCGAGAAGCGTCCCTTTTGCCCTGCCAAGCCTCGAAGAGACTCCTGAGGTGTCCCTCGTAACTCGACAGGAGTCCTGACTTCGTTGAACAAACACGAGGGTTGAAGGGCCATCCCCGCCGTAAGTCGAGAATGTACCCCAGGTCCCCGCCGCAACTCGAGAAAAAACCATGAGACTTCCCCCTCCAAGCGAGATGAGGCCCGATTCCCCTGCACTGCATGCAGAGCAATTCCGTGAGCCCCCTGAAACCCCTGAAACATGTCAGGAGCCTCTTGCTTGATGGATGTCGAGACAGTCCGCAAAAACACTGTCACAAGTAGAGAGGGACCCTGAGGTCACACCAGCATCGCGAAGGAGCTCCATGGGCCCCAAATCAACTCGAGATGAGGCCCGCTTCCCCTGCATTGACTCCAGAGCCATCCCCCGTTCCCCATCAAACACGACCTGAGGCTTGACTCCCTTTAGGCAACTCCAGAGGTTCCCCGAGAACAACGGGCCAAGTCTAGAGGAGTACCAAGTTCAGCAGAGCAACTCGAGGACTGCTCTGCTCCGTGTACCCCAAATTGCCTCGAGATGAGAGCTGATTCCCTGGCTTAGACTCAAGACGTAGGCCACCTTTCCACAAGCCCCTCAAGAGGAGGCTTCTCTCAGCAATAGGTATGAGGGAGGGACCCTGAGATTGCTGCCTCAATGGGCATATACACCGAGAAGCCCTGACTCGAAAGGAGGCCGGGTTTCCTTGCAGTGGCTTGAATACAGTCTAGTCTTTCATCTCACAAGGTGAAGGGATGTCTGCACCACCTGTGGAGTCCCTAGAGAAAGCCCTAGGTCCCCGACTCCTTTCGACGGAATGCCTCACATGCCTCTGACACCTCGAGAGGCACGCAGAGCTCACTGCTTCAAAATTTGACGGAGCCTGACTCCTCTTGAACATTGACAGGAATCCCAGTATCCCTGTGGCTACTGGAAAGGGACCCTGGGTCTCCCGACTCACCTCGAGAAGCGTCCCTTTTGCCCTGCCAAGCCTCGAAGAGACTCCTGAGGTGTCCCTCGTAACTCGACAGGAGTCCTGACTTCGTTGAACAAACACGAGGGTTGAAGGGCCATCCCCGCCGTAAGTCGAGAATGTACCCCAGGTCCCCGCCGCAACTCGAGAAAAAACCATGAGACTTCCCCCTCCAAGCGAGATGAGGCCCGATTCCCCTGCACTGCATGCAGAGCAATTCCGTGAGCCCCCTGAAACATGTCAGGAGCCTCGACTCGACTTGCTTGATGGATGTCGAGACAGTCCGCAAAAACACTGTCACAAGTAGAGAGGGACCCTGAGGTCACACCAGCATCGCGAAGGAGCTCCATGGGCCCCAAATCAACTCGAGATGAGGCCCGCTTCCCCTGCATTGACTCCAGAGCCATCCCCCGTTCCCCATCAAACACGACCTGAGGCTTGACTCCCTTTAGGCAACTCCAGAGGTTCCCCGAGAACAACGGGCCAAGTCTAGAGGAGTACCAAGTTCAGCAGAGCAACTCGAGGACTGCTCCGTGTACCCCAAATTGCCTCGAGATGAGAGCTGATTCCCTGGCTTAGACTCAAGACGTAGGCCACCTTTCCACAAGCCCCTCAAGAGGAGGCTTCTCTCAGCAATAGGTATGAGGGAGGGACCCTGAGATTGCTGCCTCAATGGGCATATACACCGAGAAGCCCTGACTCGAAAGGAGGCCGGGTTTCCTTGCAGTGGCTTGAATACAGTCTAGTCTTTCATCATCTCACAAGTGAAGGGATGTCTGCACCACCTGTGGAGTCCCTAGAGAAAGCCCTAGGTCCCCGACTCCTTTCGACGGAATGCCTCACATGCCTCTGACACCTCGAGAGGCACGCAGAGCTCACTGCTTCAAAATTTGACGGAGCCTGACTCCTCTTGAACATTGACAGGAATCCCAGTATCCCTGTGGCTACTGGAAAGGGACCCTGGGTCTCCCGACTCACCTCGAGAAGCGTCCCTTTTGCCCTGCCAAGCCTCGAAGAGACTCCTGAGGTGTCCCTCGTAACTCGACAGGAGTCCTGACTTCGTTGAACAAACACGAGGGTTGAAGGGCCATCCCCGCCGTAAGTCGAGAATGTACCCCAGGTCCCCGCCGCAACTCGAGAAAAAACCATGAGACTTCCCCCTCCAAGCGAGATGAGGCCCGATTCCCCTGCACTGCATGCAGAGCAATTCCGTGAGCCCCCTGAAACATGTCAGGAGCCTCGACTTGCTTGATGGATGTCGAGACAGTCCGCAAAAAAACACTGTCACAAGTAGAGAGGGACCCTGAGGTCACACCAGCATCGCGAAGGAGCTCCATGGGCCCCAAATCAACTCGAGATGAGGCCCGCTTCCCCTGCATTGACTCCAGAGCCATCCCCCGTTCCCCATCAAACACGACCTGAGGCTTGACTCCCTTTAGGCAACTCCAGAGGTTCCCCGAGAACAACGGGCCAAGTCTAGAGGAGTACCAAGTTCAGCAGAGCAACTCGAGGACTGCTCCGTGTACCCCAAATTGCCTCGAGATGAGAGCTGATTCCCTGGCTTAGACTCAAGACGTAGGCCACCTTTCCACAAGCCCCTCAAGAGGAGGCTTCTCTCAGCAATAGGTATGAGGGAGGGACCCTGAGATTGCTGCCTCAATGGGCATATACACCGAGAAGCCCTGACTCGAAAGGAGGCCGGCTTTCCTTGCAGTGGCTTGAATACAGTCTAGTCTTTCATCTCACAAGGTGAAGGGATGTCTGTCTGCACACCACCTGTGGAGTCCCTAGAGAAAGCCCTAGGTCCCCGACTCCTTTCGACGGAATGCCTCACATGCCTCTGACACCTCGAGAGGCACGCAGAGCTCACTGCTTCAAAATTTGACGGAGCCTGACTCCTCTTGAACATTGACAGGAATCCCAGTATCCCTGTGGCTACTGGAAAGGGACCCTGGGTCTCCCGACTCACCTCGAGAAGCGTCCCTTTTGCCCTGCCAAGCCTCGAAGAGACTCCTGAGGTGTCCCTCGTAACTCGACAGGAGTCCTGACTTCGTTGAACAAACACGAGGGTTGAAGGGCCATCCCCGCCGTAAGTCGAGAATGTACCCCAGGTCCCCGCCGCAACTCGAGAAAAACCATGAGACTTCCCCCTCCAAGCGAGATGAGGCCCGATTCCCCTGCACTGCATGCAGAGCAATTCCGTGAGCCCCCTGAAACATGTCAGGAGCCTCGACTTGCTTGATGGATGTCGAGACAGTCCGCAAAAACACTGTCAAAGGAGAGGGGGACCCTGAGGTCACACCAGCATCGCGAAGGAGCTCCATGGGCCCCAAATCAACTCGAGATGAGGCCCGCTTCCCCTGCATTGACTCCAGAGCCATCCCCCGTTCCCCATCAAACACGACCTGAGGCTTGACTCCCTTTAGGCAACTCCAGAGGTTCCCCGAGAACAACGGGCCAAGTCTAGAGGAGTACCAAGTTCAGCAGAGCAACTCGAGGACTGCTCCGTGTACCCCAAATTGCCTCGAGATGAGAGCTGATTCCCTGGCTTAGACTCAAGACGTAGGCCACCTTTCCACAAGCCCCTCAAGAGGAGGCTTCTCTCAGCAATAGGTATGAGGGAGGGACCCTGAGATTGCTGCCTCAATGGGCATATACACCGAGAAGCCCTGACTCGAAAGGAGGCCGGGTTTCCTTGCAGTGGCTTGAATACAGTCTAGTCTTTCATCTCACAAGGTGAAGGGATGTCTGCACCACCTGTGGAGTCCCTAGAGAAAGCCCTAGGTCCCCGACTCCTTTCGACGGAATGCCTCACATGCCTCTGACACCTCGAGAGGCACGCAGAGCTCACTGCTTCAAAATTTGACGGAGCCTGACTCCTCTTGAACATTGACAGGAATCCCAGTATCCCTGTGGCTACTGGAAAGGGACCCTGGGTCTCCCGACTCACCTCGAGAAGCGTCCCTTTTGCCCTGCCAAGCCTCGAAGAGACTCCTGAGGTGTCCCTCGTAACTCGACAGGAGTCCTGACTTCGTTGAACAAACACGAGGGTTGAAGGGCCATCCCCGCCGTAAGTCGAGAATGTACCCCAGGTCCCCGCCGCAACTCGAGAAAAACCATGAGACTTCCCCCTCCAAGCGAGATGAGGCCCGATTCCCCTGCACTGCATGCAGAGCAATTCCGTGAGCCCCCTGAAACATGTCAGGAGCCTCGACTTGCTTGATGGATGTCGAGACAGTCCGCAAAAACACTGTCACAAGTAGAGAGGGACCCTGAGGTCACACCAGCATCGCGAAGGAGCTCCATGGGCCCCAAATCAACTCGAGATGAGGCCCGCTTCCCCTGCATTGACTCCAGAGCCATCCCCCGTTCCCCATCAAACACGACCTGAGGCTTGACTCCCTTTAGGCAACTCCAGAGGTTCCCCGAGAACAACGGGCCAAGTCTAGAGGAGTACCAAGTTCAGCAGAGCAACTCGAGGACTGCTCCGTGTACCCCAAATTGCCTCGAGATGAGAGCTGATTCCCTGGCTTAGACTCAAGACGTAGGCCACCTTTCCACAAGCCCCTCAAGAGGAGGCTTCTCTCAGCAATAGGTATGAGGGAGGGACCCTGAGATTGCTGCCTCAATGGGCATATACACCGAGAAGCCCTGACTCGAAAGGAGGCCGGCTTTCCTTGCAGTGGCTTGAATACAGTCTAGTCTTTCATCTCACAAGCTGAAGGGATGTCTGCACCACCTGTGGAGTCCCTAGAGAAAGCCCTAGGCCCCGACTCCTTTCGACGGAATGCCTCACATGCCTCTGACACCTCGAGAGGCACGCAGAGCTCACTGCTTCAAAATTTGACGGAGCCTGACTCCTCTTGAACATTGACAGGAATCCCAGTATCCCTGTGGCTACTGGAAAGGGACCCTGGGTCTCCCGACTCACCTCGAGAAGCGTCCCTTTTGCCCTGCCAAGCCTCGAAGAGACTCCTGAGGTGTCCCTCGTAACTCGACAGGAGTCCTGACTTCGTTGAACAAACACGAGGGTTGAAGGGCCATCCCCGCCGTAAGTCGAGAATGTACCCCAGGTCCCCGCCGCAACTCGAGAAAAACCATGAGACTTCCCCCTCCAAGCGAGATGAGGCCCGATTCCCCTGCACTGCATGCAGAGCAATTCCGTGAGCCCCCTGAAACATGTCAGGAGCCTCGACTTGCTTGATGGATGTCGAGACAGTCCGCAAAAACACTGTCACAAGTAGAGAGGGACCCTGAGGTCACACCGCATCGCGAAGGAGCTCCATGGGCCCCAAATCAACTCGAGATGAGGCCCGCTTCCCCTGCATTGACTCCAGAGCCATCCCCCGTTCCCCATCAAACACGACCTGAGGCTTGACTCCCTTTAGGCAACTCCAGAGGTTCCCCGAGAACAACGGGCCAAGTCTAGAGGAGTACCAAGTACCAAGTTCAGCAGAGCAACTCGAGGACTGCTCCGTGTACCCCAAATTGCCTCGAGATGAGAGCTGATTCCCTGGCTTAGACTCAAGACGTAGGCCACCTTTCCACAAGCCCCTCAAGGAGGCTTCTCTCAGCAATAGGTATGAGGGAGGGACCCTGAGATTGCTGCCTCAATGGGCATATACACCGAGAAGCCCTGACTCGAAAGGAGGCCGGCTTTTCCTTGCAGTGGCTTGAATACAGTCTAGTCTTTCATCTCACAAGGTGAAGGGATGTCTGCACCACCTGTGGAGTCCCTAGAGAAAGCCCTAGGTCCCCGACTCCTTTCGACGGAATGCCTCACATGCCTCTGACACCTCGAGAGGCACGCAGAGCTCACTGCTTCAAAATTTGACGGAGCCTGACTCCTCTTGAACATTGACAGGAATCCCAGTATCCCTGTGGCTACTGGAAAGGGACCCTGGGTCTCCCGACTCACCTCGAGAAGCGTCCCTTTTGCCCTGCCAAGCCTCGAAGAGACTCCTGAGGTGTCCCTCGTAACTCGACAGGAGTCCTGACTTCGTTGAACAAACACGAGGGTTGAAGGGCCATCCCCGCCGTAAGTCGAGAATGTACCCCAGGTCCCCGCCGCAACTCGAGAAAAACCATGAGACTTCCCCCTCCAAGCGAGATGAGGCCCGATTCCCCTGCACTGCATGCAGAGCAATTCCGTGAGCCCCCTGAAACATGTCAGGAGCCTCGACTTGCTTGATGGATGTCGAGACAGTCCGCAAAAACACTGTCACAAGTAGAGAGGGACCCTGAGGTCACACCAGCATCGCGAAGGAGCTCCATGGGCCCCAAATCAACTCGAGATGAGGCCCGCTTCCCCTGCATTGACTCCAGAGCCATCCCCCGTTCCCCATCAAACACGACCTGAGGCTTGACTCCCTTTAGGCAACTCCAGAGGTTCCCCGAGAACAACGGGCCAAGTCTAGAGGAGTACCAAGTTCAGCAGAGCAACTCGAGGACTGCTCCGTGTACCCCAAATTGCCTCGAGATGAGAGCTGATTCCCTGGCTTAGACTCAAGACGTAGGCCACCTTTCCACAAGCCCCTCAAGAGGAGGCTTCTCTCAGCAATAGGTATGAGGGAGGGACCCTGAGATTGCTGCCTCAATGGGCATATACACCGAGAAGCCCTGACTCGAAAGGAGGCCGGGTTTCCTTGCAGTGGCTTGAATACAGTCTAGTCTTTCATCTCACAAGGTGAAGGGATGTCTGCACCACCTGTGGAGTCCCTAGAGAAAGCCCTAGGTCCCCGACTCCTTTCGACGGAATGCCTCACATGCCTCTGACACCTCGAGAGCACGCAGAGCTCACTGCTTCAAAATTTGACGGAGCCTGACTCCTCTTGAACATTGACAGGAATCCCAGTATCCCTGTGGCTACTGGAAAGGGACCCTGGGTCTCCCGACTCACCTCGAGAAGCGTCCCTTTTGCCCTGCCAAGCCTCGAAGAGACTCCTGAGGTGTCCCTCGTAACTCGACAGGAGTCCTGACTTCGTTGAACAAACACGAGGGTTGAAGGGCCATCCCCGCCGTAAGTCGAGAATGTACCCCAGGTCCCCGCCGCAACTCGAGAAAAACCATGAGACTTCCCCCTCCAAGCGAGATGAGGCCCGATTCCCCTGCACTGCATGCAGAGCAATTCCGTGAGCCCCCTGAAACATGTCAGGAGCCTCGACTTGCTTGATGGATGTCGAGACAGTCCGCAAAAACACTGTCACAAGTAGAGAGGGACCCTGAGGTCACACCAGCATCGCGAAGGAGCTCCATGGGCCCCAAATCAACTCGAGATGAGCCCGCCCGCCCCTGCATTGACTCCAGAGCCATCCCCCGTTCCCCATCAAACACGACCTGAGGCTTGACTCCCTTTAGGCAACTCCAGAGGTTCCCCGAGAACAACGGGCCAAGTCTAGAGGAGTACCAAGTTCAGCAGAGCAACTCGAGGACTGCTCCGTGTACCCCAAATTGCCTCGAGATGAGAGCTGATTCCCTGGCTTAGACTCAAGACGTAGGCCACCTTTCCACAAGCCCCTCAAGAGGAGGCTTCTCTCAGCAATAGGTATGAGGGAGGGACCCTGAGATTGCTGCCTCAATGGGCATATACACCGAGAAGCCCTGACTCGAAAGGAGGCCGGGTTTCCTTGCAGTGGCTTGAATACAGTCTAGTCTTTCATCTCACAAGGTGAAGGGATGTCTGCACCACCTGTGGAGTCCCTAGAGAAAGCCCTAGGTCCCCGACTCCTTTCGACGGAATGCCTCACATGCCTCTGACACCTCGAGAGGCACG
>JAJLRB010002688.1:0-13556 GCA_020976825.1 Odocoileus hemionus | reverse complement strand
TGTTGGAAAACACACCAGTTGCTCTTAGCAGCCCTGTGAAAGCCCCTCACACAAAATTGAAGGGAGGCCAGGAGGAGTGAGTTTCCTATTGACTCTCCCAAAGGGGTGAGTCTCAGGAGGCGCCAGCCACAGGACTTGAGACTCAAATGAAGCCCTGATTTTCTCCTGTTAATCCATCTCATGTCAATTTAATTCTTAGACAAGCCAAGGGGACCTAGAAGGGAAGAGGAAAACTTCTTCCCCGACAATGCTAAGGCCAACAAGACCTCAACCACAGCTTCCTTCTAGGGAACTGGCTCTGGCTCCTGAGTTCAAAATCTTTTCTCTACCAGTTGCTAGCTGCGTGACTGTGAATAGTTACTTAACTTCTCCTTTTACTTCACTCTTGGCATTTGTAAAATGGGGATTGATGATAGCTCCTCCCTCAATATTGAGCATAGCACTGGGCAAATCACCAGCTAGCTGATTGGTATTGGTCTTATTTGTGCTTTTAGTCTCTGAGGTCCCAAAGACCCCTCCTCCCAAGAACCCCTAGTCCGGCAGATGTTCTAGTGACCAGGGGTGGGGAGCTCTGGAAGGTGGGAAATTACAACTGGATACCAAAACTTCAGCTATGCCATGCCATGATTCAACATCTGGACCAGGAATTGATGATCAGAGTGAACACCTGGCTGCCCACCAAGCTCCTCCCAAATTATTAGCAACAAGAAAAAATCAATTAAAAAGGCAACAACAAAAAGTGCAACAAAAAGTGGCCACCTCTCCATACCTCTCACAGTCCAAAGAGTGCATCTGTAACAGGAGCACTTTGTACAAATGCAGCCGAAACAGAACCAATTAAAAGAACTGGCGGGGGGGGGGGGGGGGGGGGGGGGGGGCGTCTATCTCATCCCTGATTCAAACTGCACCTTCTTCAGTTCACTCAGCAAGTATTTATTGAGCACCTACTGTGTTCCAGGCAACATACGGAGACTTGGGATAAAGCAGTGAATAAGACAGCAAAGGTCTCTGAAGACCCACCATGGGGTCATCCAAGTGCTACTGGGACAAACAGCCTGGGGAAGTGCAGTCCGGAGTGAAGGGGTGAGGCAGGCACAGTTTGCAACTGGGTGGTCAGAGTGGGCCTCCACAAGAGGAGACACTTGAGCAAAGATTGGAAGGCAGGGATAGGGGAAGCTGTGCTGCCCTCTAAGAAAAGGTGTGTTCCAGTCGAGGGACCAGGCAGTGCAAAGGTCCTGTGGTCAGAGCATGTCTAGCGTGTACTAGAAGGAGCAGGGAGACAGTCCAATGTCCCAGGCATCAAGAGAATCAAGGACCCACCAGAGTCAGCAGGCGAGGGCCACCTGACACGGGTCCTCCTTCATGAACCCATGAGCCACCCCTCATCAGGAAGGTGCCTGTGCAAGCTGCGGGGGCCCCTCCCCCACCAGGGGGGCCTGGGATGCCACTTTATACAGCATCCTCTGAAAACTGCTAAGATCGCTCAGCTCAGCCCAACACTTGCCATTCCCTAAGGAGAAAGGAAACTCCAAGTTCTCTCCAAGAAATGAAACTGAAACTCTTTAAAAAGTGACATATGCTTTCATAAAGGACTGGATAAAACTGTATTTCTAAGGAAAGTTTCCTCTAGAAACAATTCTCTATCACAGAAGACCTGCTAGCCTGGGCTGCCTGCTGGTCAAGGTCTCCACTTCTAGGGATGGAAGAGGGGCTGAGCTAACTGCCCTCCCCACCACCTGCACCAGGCTCCCAGCCCCATTGGAGCCTTACCTGGTACTCCTTCGGGGGCTGCAGGAAGCAGCCTCTGTCCACACTCGCTGCAGAACTTCGGGGCTTCCTCTCTGGAGATATGCCGACAGGAAGGACATTCCATACTTCCACGGAGAGGAATTCCTGGGGCCGGCATGCTTCTGCAGATCTGGAAGCTAGAGGCTTGAGGCTGCCAGCTTTATACCCAGCCACCTGTCACGTGACCACAGCCTTGCTTCAGTTTCATTTTCTGAGAAAGTGCAATTGTTGCAGGAAAGGGGTCCCCTTCCAGGGCCCAAAACTGGGCTCTTGTGTAACACTCAGAAATGAATTGTCCGAGGAGACACATGTGCTGACAAAGCAACAGATTTTATCGGGAAAGGACGCCAGGGTGGAGAGCAGGAGGGTGAGGGAACCCAGGAGAACTGCTCTGCCACGTGGCTCGCAGTCTCGGGTTTTATGGTGATGGGATTAGTTTCCAGGTGACTTTGGCCAATCATTCTAATTCAGAGTCTTTCCCGGTGGCGCGCACGCATCGCTCAGCCAAGATGGATGCTAGTGAGAGGGATTCTGGGAAGTGGACGGACACACGGTGTCTCCTTTTGACCTTTCCTGAACTCTTCCAATTGGTGGTGGCTTATTAGTTCCATATTCCTTCCCAGGACCTCCTGTCATAAAACAACTCATGGGAATGGTTATGATGGTGCCTGGCTGGGGTGGGCAGTTTCAATCAGTGTGCTTCCCCTAACAACTCCCCGCTGAGAGACTTCATACTCAAGATACTTCTTGGGAAATGGGGCGGAGGTGTCTTTCTTCTGTAACTTCTTCCTGCTGTGCCTGGGCGTAGGCCTGCCTAGCAGAGCAGAAGTCTCTCTCTATTTAATCTAAGTTGGGGTGTTTTTTTTTTTGTTGTTTTTTTTTGGTCTGAAACTAGCATTCACCCTTGTAATAATAGCAATTTAGGTTGAAACTGTTGGCCCCTCTCAGAGATGAAATAGAAAGGGCCCAAACAGGAGACCTAACAGGATGGTCATCACTGGAGGCAACATTTGGGGTGAGGGCTGCAGGGTTTGTGACTTCTTTTTTTATTGGTTGGTGGTGAAGCAACAGAGCTGTGCCCCAGGAATCTTGTTTTCAGTCTGAAGTTGCCATCCTCCACCCGGGTGGGGGCTCCAGTTCTGTAAAACTCAGGCATTGTTATGCATATTTCTTTGAGTAGAAACCAGGACCCTGTCTCAAGGCTGTACCACCATTTGATTGTTTCTCCTCTGTTTCTGTATCCCCTCCCTTCCCTAATTAGCAATTGTTTGAATCCACCCTTTGGAACTCAGAAGCCTATATTCTACAGATAAGAAATGGAGAACACACAACAGATCTGTACTCCAGAGCCCCACAGAGTCCTGCTCAGTTTTAATTTAGGGAACAGGGCAACTATGACCATGATAAAACTTCCTGTCAAAATGGGGCATAGGACTGCCTCAGCTTGGAGAATAGACACTGAATTGGAAGTATTCCTGAGTTCCAGTCCTAGATCTGAGCCTTGTATGATTAAAATCTCAATCCCTTGGTCTGCCATTTTGTTGTAACAGACCCAATTAGAAGGAGGAGGAGGGATAACTGGAATTTTAATAGACAAAATAAATCTCATTTCTTTTTAGAAGAATAGGCCTGAAACCCAGTCTGGACCTGGCACTTCGGGGAGACTTGTAGCCAGGTAGCCAGTTGCCTAGTTTTATAAAAAGTAAGGTTGCAGTTACTAGCTTCCAGCAGACATTGTTTTGAGAATGGTGGCATCCAAGCCTGACACGACTCAGAAAACTCAAAGTGTTTAGCAATACAATGTCTGATCTGAAACTACACCCATAGTATCACCTGGTTATTTCCCAGGATGTCTGAACCATAGCTACTCTATTTTGACTTTTAGTTGTAAAATTTTCCTTAATAGCCAAAGCAGATGTCACCATTAATGACGTCAGTGTTTTTCTAGGTATGAGAAGATGCAAGAATTGGAACTCGTAAAATCTTCTCCTGAAAAGATCTAACTATCTGAAGGCCTGTTCTGCCAGTTTTTCCCAGAGCACAGAGTGCCTCATTCCTGATTTTCACCCCGAACTCCTTTCAGGGGTGTTGAAAGTCAGCAGTTGAAGTGGCCACGATTTAATCTTTGTAGATGTAGATGGCAACTGTCAGTCTTCAGTTGGCAAAGCCCCCTTTTGTTCATAAACTTGACCATGATTTTGAGGGGGGCATTTCATGACCATCTTATCCCGTGGTGCTGAGAATGTCCATTCTCAGGTTTGGCAAGGATTTTGCTGACAGGCTACTCACAGTGCTGTTACTGGACTAGGCCATAAAACATTATCCAAAATTCTCTGGACCACCTGTCTTACTAGCCTCTTGGTTCAGGAAAATATCCCCTCTTGTTGTTTCTTCCCATATTTAGAGTTACACTGTTACCATCATCGATTTTATATGGGACTATATATTTTCTATTAGAGGCCTCAGACACACATTTGGCAGTGTAAGAAACAGCAGTTTTGTAAAACAGGTGAAATACAAATAACATAGCCAGCAGTATTAGTAAATTCACAAGTAAGACTTAAGTTAAGAGCTTCCATTAGATGTAGCCCAGTATATCTGAGGTCATCTGACTTAGCCTACTCTTTAGAATCTTTATCTTCCAGGGAAATTATATATTGGCACCACCATCTACAAGGCACATACCCCAGTTTTCAAGTGTTACTAGACAGATTATCCTTAGTATGATTTAATTGTTTCCAACACAGAGGAGACTTTAAACCTAAATTGCCATAGCCTGGTGTTATCTATATAAATCCATCCCATAACTATGGGAGATTTTTTCCTCCTTTGCTGAAACTTTTCTTGTTGCTCTGATTGAGCTTGAGTAATAGAAAAAAAGCTCAAAATTATGGCCACAGTCAGAGCAGGCATTATTAATTGGCCCGGTGAGGGGATCCCATCTAGTAGTATCACAGTGACATGAATATGATTATAATTTTTTTTTTAAGAAAATTTTTTCAGAACCAACCAGTTAGAGTCTTGTAGTAGAGAAATTTACCAAGGTAACCTAGAACTAGACACAGGTAATTGGCCACAAACCCAACAATTGGATTGATTTCTAAAACTAGCATAGGACCAGGCCTATGATAGAAAAGCTTTTGATTTATATGCAAAGGTCTAAGAAGTCAAGAAAACATTATAAATGACCATACGAATCAGGTCCAGCATCTTGGGCAAGCTGTCTACCTCTGATGTCATCATCTTCGCATCCTTGTGTAGTGTAGTTTCTCCAGATAAAAAAGTCCTTCCATCCAAGTTGGAGACAGTTCCTTAAATTATGTCTTTTCCCAGTTCTGCTTGCAGGTCATGAGGCATCTGATCTTCATCCAAAGATAGGTTACTGAGATAAGCTTCAGAAACAAACTTAGGGTGTTCTTTAAGAATTTAATTAGATTTTAAATTAATATCTCCTAACAGCAAAGAACTATCCAAGAACTGAGTCTTACTACCTCCATTGGTAGACCTCCATTAACAAACTGGGACTTAACATTTATTGAAACATCCTTTTCTCCCTAAAATTACCCTCATTTTTATCAAATATAACCAAATAAAGGCTAGCTTGTTCGCAAAATAGGTCTGTTCTCACTAATTTTGGTCTGATGATTTATATAACCATAATTGATCATAGACTTTTTATTTCCCTGAAACATTTATAGAATCTCAGACTGAACTTTTTAAAATGAAACAGGGCTGGGAAACTCACACCAAAGGCTTATCATAGATTTTGCCTAACAAATCTAGGTGAATTCTTCCCTTTTTAAGGTCTCAAAAATTCCTTGAGATTTTTGTGCCTGTTAGTGAGATAATCTTCCTAGCTCATTTGATAAACTTGCTGGAAACCTAAGAGTTTCCAATTTCTGGAGGAGTCAGATAGAGAGAAAATATAATTGTTTTGCTTATAACATATAATTTTACCAAATTATTTTCATAATTAGTTTGAGAGGAAGGTTTTCCCTACTCCTGAAAAACACAAGATTCAAACCTGTAATTTTTCAGATAGAAACTATAAAAGCGTATTATAAGCGTATTCACTGGTTCATTCAGTCCTTTGTTAACTTTTGTGAAGTCATCAGGTTTTTCATTAGAATACCAGGACATATCAAAATGTTAAGAACTCCATATAATTTCTAGGATATCTGTATTAGTAATTTTACCATACATTATAACATGAGCAGATTTACTACTCATTTGATAATCTTTTTCATGTAATTTAACCAACCAAATAAACACAGTTTAATATTTCTCTTTGGGATGTTTCAGGGGCCCTCTGAAGCATCCCAAAGTTAGCTAGAAGTCAAAGGAACTTCAAAAGAATTTGATTTAGGAAGTTTTATCGAGAAGATTATTTAAAAGCGTTTGGAACATTTGGCCAGGTTTATTCAATGTTGATGGGTGTTATCATTTAGCTTGTTGATATGTCACAATGGGTGTAAATACCAAGGCTCAAGGTCTAGTGAAAGTCAGCTCAAAAGCCATCCTGGACCTAGTTGGCTCTAACCAGTTTTCTTGTGGCTGTGTCATTCCTAACAAAATCCATTTATCTAACTAATTGTAATCCAATTTTAGAAAATCCTGATCAAGCATAACTCTTTTTAGTATTTTTTCATACCTTTTTTTTTTTTAAACTGAAAACACACTTCCTACTTTCTTTAGCAACCAAGAACTAACTCTTATATTAGCATTTTATAGATTGGTGAGCATAAATACCAGTGATAATTTCTAAAACCCTTGCTTTGTTAGAACATTTTAGGATGGCACCAAACATTATTCATTTATAGTCCCAAATCTCTTTAGTTTATCTGTAAAAGGAAATTAGTGTTTAGTAGTAAATGTTTCAAAATCTTATTTTATTTGGAAATGACCTAATTATTCAATAGACTTCCAACACTTAGCACACTTAGCACAACCCTTAGAAATTCAAGTTACAGCAATCTGGACAGACTATTTTAGACAGATATTCCTAAAGAATAATTATTCTTAATAGAGTTTATATAAAAGCTCATATCTCATTTACTTTTTTTTAGAAGTTTCTTCATTCGAGGTAATTTCCTTGTTGACAAACTTGTAGCAGATATAATATTTAACTTATATTAAACCTAGGTACAATGAAAATATTCTACTTAATGTTAATTACTCTAAGACATGTCTATATTAGATAGGTCAACAAACACTAATATCAGGTATTTAATACTGAATATTTCCCAGTTCACATGAACCTGAAATTTATTGTTTAATTTAGAATTACTTGATTTGTAAGCACTTACATTTCTTTAAGCCAATTAAATAGAGCTCATTTACAAATTAACCTGGAAAATATTACCCATAGACAAGGACATACCAAGACATATTTAGACAGACACAGTGCAAGATCTAGTTTCATTTTCTAAGTTTAGTCATGAATTAGATATTACAATATAAAATTTACTAGTTTATAAAAAAACAGTTGAAATAAATAAAAATTTTAAGGCCTTTCCCCCCTTTCCCCTCAGTCTCAGGAGTTAGAGACGGTCTAGATAAGTGTTCCTGAGAGCCCTGGTCTCAAGGCACAGGCAAAGAAAATCAAGTTCTAACAAAATGGCGGCAGGTCTAAACCAAATGGTGGCCACACAAAGCAAAACGGCCATCAAAAATCACAACACAGAACAGAGTTAAAACACACACATATAAACCTGGCAGTCCTCATCAGACACTCCCTTAAATACAAGAATTCAGTCTCTCAGAAAACCTTCTACAGAGACACAGAACTTCAGATCCAAGTACTAACACAGTAAAGGAAAATATCTCAGGTCTTCAAAGATTTCCAAGGGAGGAAAGGAAGCCAGGTTGAAAGAAGGGAGAGGAGGTGGGTGAGGGGGCAAAAGGCGTGGCCTTAGAGACGTCTCCTGCCCCCTGCAGATACTCAGGCGTTATGGGACTTTACCCTGGGCCTCCAGAGAAGAGAGGACTGGAACTCAACCCTACCAGAAACCAGACCAGACTGTTGCAGAAAGGGGGACCTCTTCCAGGGCCTGAAACTGGGCTCTTGTCTAACATTCGGAAATGAATTGTCATTCTAATTCAGAGTCTTTCCTGGTGGTGCACACATCGCTCAACTAAGATGGATGCTAGCAAGGAGGACTCTGGGAAGTGGACGGACACACGGTGTCTCCTTTCGACCTTTCCCGAACTCTTCCAGTTGGTGGCGGCTTATTAGTTCCGTATTCCTTACCAGGATCTCCTGTCATAAAACAACTCATGCGAATGGTTACTAAAGGGCCTGACCAGGGTGGGCAGTTTCAGTCAGTGTGCTTCCCCTAACAAGACCAGAACCAGAATTCGAGTTCTCTGCCAAGAGGACGTGATCAGTCTCCAATCCTCAGCTCAGGCTGAGGCTCTTGGACCAGATTCCTGCATCCAGGACTGGAGGACTAGAAAAAAGGGGAAGGATAAGAAGGGTTAAGGAGAGGAAAGAGAGAGGGAAGGTGAGAGAGGTCAATACCGGTGGGGGCACTCTGGCCAGTTGTCCACATCAGGAGGAGACCAGGGACAAAAGGGTCCCAGGTACGGCCACTGGGTCTGGTCCATTGGCAGGCAAGCTGGCCCCTGAGTACCCCGAGTGGTCAGGATGTCAGTCTCAGCAAAGAACAGTCTCACCAGAGTCACCATTTGTTGCAGGAAAGGGGACCCATTCCAGGGTCCAAAACTGGGCTCTTGTCGAACACTCGGAAATGAATTGTCCGAGGAGACACATGTGCTGACAGAGCAAGAGATTTTATTGGGAAAGGGCACCCGGTGGAGAGCAGGAGGGTGAGGGAACCCAGGAGAACTGCTCTGCCACGTGGCTCGCAGTCTCAGGTTTTATGGTGATGGGATTAGTTTCCAGGTGGCCTTTGGCCAATCATTCTAATTCAGAGTCTTTCCCGGTGGCGCACGCATCGCTCAGCCAAGATGGATGCTAGCGAGAGGGATTCTGGGAAGTGGACGGACACGCGGTGTCTCCTTTCGACCTTTCCTGAACTCTTCCAATTGGTGGTGGCTTATTAGTTCCATATTCCTTCCCAGGACCTCCTGTCATAAAACAACTCATGGGAACGGTTATGATGGTGCCTGGCCAGGGTGGGCAGTTTCAATCAGTGTGCTTCCCCTAACAAAATGGCAGCGGCCCAATTCTCCCTGATAATTGAAACCTAGTCTGATCACAGCCCCCGGGGCTCTCCAGTCTGCCTCATCCCAACCTCCCCTTCCATGTGGCTGCAGCACCCACTTCCTTTTCTGCTGCCCCCACCAGGGCCAGGCTTGCCCCTCCCAGACTCCTGACATCACTCAGTGAGTGTAAAAACGTCCCCATCCAGCTGAGACTGGGAGCCAGTTCAGCTGAGCCAAGTTGAGTGGAGACTGGGGGTAGTAGGGGAGCAGGCAGAGACTGCGGGTACCTGCTGTATGCCTCAGACAGGGGACTCAGACTCTAACTGGCTCACTGCAGGAATGCTGGCAGCAAATGGCTGAGTCAGAGCCTGCCAAAGGAACCAGCCTGCACAGGGCACCCCAGGGCCACAGGGGATGGCAGTCAGGCCGCTTAAAAACGGGGCCAGTGGTCAAGATTCCTAACAACAGGAATTGCCATCTACTAAGCCTACACTCTTCTTACCGACCATCTGGCCCTCTGAACACCCTCCGTGGGGGTGGCAGCAAACCATGGTCAGGGTCATGTGCAAGGTCAGGACTCAGGCTGAGAATCTCCAGCTTTCGGAGACCACTGAGTTCATCCATGGTGAGAGTGGAGACACGTATCTCGGTTCTTGGGGCACAAAGATCCACCTGTCACCCTTTTCTGTTGGCTTCAGACCCAAGAATTCTGCTGGAGCAGCGGCCCAGCCGGCTCCTTCCCCAGCTGGGAGGGCAAGCAAAGGGCCCCACCAGACAACAACTCCCTGTCTGCCGGCCTCCTGTGCCCCTGCGTCTCCTTCTCACTTCATCTGACACCACCAACTTGTTCTCCCTCTGATGGTGGGCTAGGTAGGGGGAGAGCAGGACCAAAAGCACCCGAAGTGTGCGGTTACCCTCAGGGTCCTGATCCCCACCTCCCTTCTCCCTCTCCCAACGCCCCCTGAAACAACCACCACTGTAGTCTGGGCACTCTCTCACTAAAAGACTCTCGATGACTCCCCAGGGCCCAGTCCTCTCTCCTAAGGTGCATTCCCTCTCTCCAAAGCTCTGCTTCCACACAGACCAGAAAACTCACAGCAGGGATCAGAATTCCTCACTGGAGTGTCCTACTGTTTCTCCCCAGCACCACGGGCTTACAGGTTACCGCAGGTACCAACACTTCTCTATTCTCTCAGTTTCCAGACTTTTTTCCTTCTGCCTTTTTCCAGCCACATCCCCCCAACCACCACCAAAGAAAACCAGGTGGTGGCCCCCACCTCACACTCCCCCATTCTTAGCCCTCTGGCTTCCCCCAGAGCCACCTCCCACTCCCAGTTGTCAAGGCCATCACCCGAGAGGTGCCAACTTGGCCTTCAGCCCCTGGCCACAGACAACCCTGATGAATCAGAAAACCCTAATAAGTAACGAGCACCCTGCTCTCTGGACGGCCCGGTGATGTGGGCAGTGATCCTGGTCTCCTAAAAGTTACTGTGAAATAAAAGATAACGGGCAATTTTCGCAACATCACTTTCCCGTTGTTGCAATTAGTGAAAGCCCAGGATTCAGTTCAGGGTACAGGCAGAGGCCCCCGAGTCTGGCGGTCCCCGTCCGCTATCAGCCCCGGGCGCGCCCCCTCCCAGGGTAGAGCGCTCTTGGGTTCAAAGCCGGAGCCCAGCACTTCCCCGCGGGGAGTCCAACCAGATGCAGGGCCCCCGGGAACGTCGCTGGGGCCCAGGGAAAGCGCTCGGGCCCCGCCGCGCCCACCTGCTGCGCGCGGCCAGAGAGCAGGGTCGGCACTGTCCCGAGGGGCCGGGATGGACGGGAACCCGCGGAGAAACCGAAACTTGGCGCCCGGATTAGGAGGGAGCTGGCCCTGACGGCGGCCGGACGCGACGCAGAGGGACGCAAGCGCCGCTCCCCGGCTGTGCCTCGGGCCCGGCCGCCGCGACCCAGGACCAGACTCGGCGGGACCCCTGATCCGTGGGACCCTCTCGCACCTAGAGGAATGGCACTCTTGACAGCTGACGAGCTGGACAGCTCGTAACCGGGGTAACTTGCGCCCTGCACTCACGGGACCCGGCATCCCTCCCTGTAACCTGCATTTCGCCCCTCAAGACCTGCGGCCAAGGTGCCCGCGGCCGGCCCTGCAACTGTGCACCCCAGCCCGGCGCGCCAGCTCTCACCTCGGCGGCTCCCGAGCCCTCGCTGCCGCCTGTAGGCAAGGTTTCCTTTCTCTAGTCCTGGGTCCGGCCCTCCCGCTTCGGCAGGCTCTGCCGAGCTCACGTGGGTGTGGTCAGAATTCCGGTCGAGTGGCGCCCTCCAGTGGACCCGGAGCCAGGCCCTGTTCTGTTCAGTTCAGTTCAGTCGCTCAGTGGTGTCCCACTCTTTGCGACCCCACAAACCGCAGCACGCCAGGCCTCCCTGTCCGTCACCCACTCCCCGGAGTCCACCCAAACCCATGTCCACTGAGTCGGTGATGCCATCCAACCATCTAATCCTCTGTCGTCCCCATCTGCTCCTGTCTTCAATCTTTCCCAGCATCAGAGTCTTTTCAAATGAGTCAGCTCTTCGCATCAGGTGGCCAAAGTATTGGAGTTTCAGCTTCAGCATCAGTCCTTCCAATGAATATTCAGGACTGATTTCCTTTAGGATGGACTGGTGGGATCTCCTTGCAGTCCAAGGGACTCTCAAGAGTCTTCTCCAACACCACAGTTCAAAAGCATCAATTCTTTGGCACTCAGCTTTCTTTATAGTCCAACTCTCACATCCATACATAACTACTGAAAAAACCATAGCTTTGACTAGATGGACCTTTGTTGACAAAATAATGTCTCTGCTTTTAAATATGCTGTCTAGGTTGGTCATAACTTTTCTTCCAAGGAGCAAGTGTCATTTAATTTCATGGCTGCAGTCACCATCTGCAGTGATTTTGGAGCCCCCCAAAAATAAAGTCTGTCATGGTTTCCACTGTGTCCCCATCTATTTGCCATGAAGTGATGGGACCAAATGCCATGATCTTAGTTATCTGAATGTTGAGTTTTAAGCCAACTTTTTCACTCTCCTATTTCATTTTCAAGAGGCTCTTTAGTTCTTCTTCACTTTCTGCCATAAGGGTGGTGTCATCTGTATATCTGAGATTATTGATATTTCTCTCAGCAATCTTAATTCCAGTTTGTACTTCATCCAGCTCAGCATTTCATAATATACTCTGCATAGAAGTTAAATAAGCAGGGTGACAATCTACAGCCTTGGCGTACTCCTTTTCCTATTTGGAACCAGTCTGTTGTTCCATGTCCAGTGCTAACTGTTGCTTCCTGACCTGCATACAGGTTTCTCAAGAGGCAGGTCAGTTGGTCTCGTATTCCCATCTCTTTCAGAATTTTCCAGAGGTTGTTGTGGTCCACACAGTCAAAGGCTTTGGCATAGTCAATAAAGCAGAAATAGATGTTTTTCTGGAACTCTCTTGCTTTTTCGATGATCCAGTGGATGTTGGCAATTTGATCTCTGGTTCCTCTGCCGTTTCTAAAACCAGCTTGATCATCTGGAAGTTCACATTCACATACTGTTGAAGCCTGGCTTGGAATCTCACACAACGTGGCCTTTTCAGGGTGATCTTCTTTCACTGAGCATCACGTTTCAAGTCCCATCCATGAGGTAGTGTGTGTTGGGACTTCATTGTTGTTTATGAGTGAATAAATATGTTAGAGTTGGACTATAAATATAAAGAAAGCTGAGCGCCAAAGGATTGATGCTTTTGAACTGTGGTATTGGAGAAGATTCTTGAGAGTCCCTTGGACTGCAAGGCGATCCAACCAGTCTATCCTAAAGGAAATTAGTCCTGAATATTCATAGAAAGGACTGATGTTGAATCTGAAACTCCAATACTTTGGCTACCTGGTGTAAGAACTGACTCATTTGAAAGGGCTCTAATGCTGGGAAAGATTGAGGGCAGGAGGAGAAGGGATGACAGAGGATGAGATGGTTGGATGGCATCACCGACTCAATGGACATGAGCTTGGGTAAACTCTAGGAGTTGGTGATGGACAGGGAGGCCTGGCATGCTGCGGTTCATGGGGTCACAAAGAGTTGAACACAACTGAGCGACTGAACTGAGCTGAATAGAGACACAAGAGAAAGAACTTGTGAACACAGGGAGGTAAGGAGAGGGTGGGGTGAATTGAGACAGTAGCATTGAAAATATATACATTACCATGTGTAAAATAGATAGCTATACAACACGGGGAGCTCAGCCTGGCACTCTGTGAGGACAGAGATGGGTAAGATGGGGGTGAGGGCTGGGAGGGAGGCTCAAGAGGGAGGGGATATAGCTGATTCACATTGCTGTGAGGCAGAAACCAACACAGCATTGTAAAGCATTTGTCCTCTAATCAAAATTAAAAAAAATTTTAATCAAAAAAGGGGGCCCAGGGTTCCCACCCATCTTCTCCTTTCCCACACTCAGCAGACACACTCTCCTTCCTCTGGGCTGAGAACAGCAAGCTCTGTCCTCTCTGGGGTTCCCCTCCTGCAGTGCCTGCCTCCTGCAAGGTTGACTTCTCCCAGCCATTGAACCCCAGCATCTTTGTCTGAGCTCAGGCAGT